>JADBJO010003698.1:0-5000 GCA_016801955.1 Conus betulinus | reverse complement strand
GTGTGCGTGCGTGCGTACGTGCGTGTTTGAGTACATGGGATGACATGGTTACCAAAATGCTGAATGAAAGAAAGTAGATGTTTTAAGCAGTCAGCAAATCCGATATGCTGATATGAGGAGCATTGCGGAGAACAATACAGGCACAACGAGGAACATTTGCAGGCAACCTGTAAGGACAGCGATGAGGAGAAACAACAGAAGATGAAACACGTCCTCAAAAATCCCGACGCCAACGAAAAGTGGATTGCATCCACAAGAGAAAGGGTACTCTCAAGGAACAGATAAAGGCTTGTCTAAGACGCTGAGAGGAAGGGGAGAAAATCCTTGGAAGACCTGAAAGCACAACACAATGCCCAAAGCAAAACAGAATCAGCAAAGAAATTAGATGGAGGAAAAAAAAAGAAGAAAACCCAACATGTTTTTTGCAGAGACCCCTTCCCACTCGAAGGAAAGACAGTCCAGCAACCCTAGTCAGAGATACTCAAAGTCGACAAAGAATCTATTGAGCAGCATCTCAGAAAAAAAAAATCTGATCTTCAAAGCGAAGCACTACTCGAAATTCAGGACCTGTTGCGGTCTACAGCGCCGGAGAAAATGATCAATAGCAATAAATCACTAGCGCTTGGTGGGATAAAACAAGTGGTTAAGAAAACTATAGCAAAATCGCCCCGGACGAAACAGAAGAATATCCCATCTGCTCTGTAAAAGTGTATCCCGATGTCCTGGAATGGCTCCACAGAGTGTGAAGATCTGCTTGGGGGAACTTGAAGACAAGGAATCAAGGGAGAACTGCTGGTGGAATGTGCGTTTCAACATTCCAAAGAGCAGACCTCACGTGGCATCAAGCAGTTCAGAGGAATATCACTTCCTCACGTTGAGGGGAAATCTGCTGGGTCACCACAGCAAGTCTGTATGGATCCATCACAAACAATGAACAGTTTGATGTATCAGTCCAACAAGAAGGCATCACGAAAGTGTCTGGGTGTGAGCAAAACGTTAACGCCACTATGATTTAGTGTCTGGCTGTGCAAAACGTTAACGCCACTATAATTCAGTGTCTGGATGTACGGAAAGTTAACGTCACTATAATTCAGTGTCTGGCTGTACAGAACCTTAACGCCACTATAAGTTAGTGTCTGGCTGTGCAGAAAGTTAACGCCACTATAATTCAGTGTCTGGCTGTGCAGAAAGTTAACGCCACTATAATTCAGTGTCTGGCTGTGCAGAAAGTTATTGCCACTATAATTCAGTGTCTGGCTGTGCAGAAAGTTAAGGCCACTATAATTCAGTGTCTGGCTGTGCAGAAAGTTTAAGGCCACTATAATTCAGTGTCTGGCTGTGCAGAAAGTTAACGCCACAATAATTCAGTGTCTGGCTGTGCAGAAAGTTTTGGCCATTATAATTCAGTGTCTGGCTGTGCAGAAAGTTTTGGCCACTATAATTCAGTGTCTGGCTGTGCAGAAAGTTAACGCCACTATAATTTAGTGTCTGGCTGTGCAGAAAGTTAACGCCACAATAATTCAGTGTCTGGCTGTGCAGAAAGTTTTGGCCACTATAATTCAGTGTCTGGCTGTGCAGAAAGTTAACGCCACTATAATTCAGTGTCTGGCTGTGCAGAAAGTTAACGCCACTATAATTCAGTGTCTGGCTGTGCAGAAAGCTAACGCCACTATAATTCAGTGTCTGGCTGTACAGAACTTTTAACGCCACTATAATTCAGTGTCTGGCTGTACAGAACCTAACGCCACTATAATTTAGTGTCTGGCTGTGCAGAAAGTTAACGCCACTATAATTCAGTGTCTGGCTGTGCAGAAAGCTAACGCCACTATAATTCAGTGTCTGGCTGTACAGAACCTTAACGCCACTATAATTTAGTGTCTGGCTGTGCAGAAAGCTAACGCCACTATAATTCAGTGTCTGGCTGTACAGAACCTTAACGCCACTATAATTTAGTGTCTGGCTGTGCAGAAAGTTAACGCCACTATAATTCAGTGTCTGGCTGTGCAGAAAGCTAACGCCACTATAATTCAGTGTCTGGCTGTGCAGAAAGTTAACGCCACAATAATTCAGTGTCTGGCTGTGCAGAAAGTTTTGGCCACTATAAGTCAGTGTCTGGCTGTGCAGAAAGTAAACACTATAAGTTAGGAAATAGTCCAGTGAGCTAAGGCACAGAAAAATGGATTTTGACGTAATGTGGTTCAATCTCGACTTCCATGTGATGTCGCTGGGATCAGTTCCACACAAGATAATTCCGCTATACAGCTAGAAGTAAAGATGTATTCTGTCCCAAAGAACATCAGATACACGCTGAAGAACTTGGATCAATGTGTAAGCTGGCATTGCAATGGTGTGCAAAATGCTATAGTACTGTTTATCAATTTAAAATGAAAGGACTTGCCTGTGAAAATCCCTCCGGGTTGCTCTTACCTGTGGGTAAAAATGCTGTTCATCAACAAAGAAAAATTGTCCTTAGTAACAGCAAGCCATAGCAAGACTCAGGAAAACAACTCAAGTCTGGATACACTGCGATAGCAACGCTTTAGTAAGCTGCTGGGAACCGATGAGGGACAGGAAGGGCTGAAGGAGGGGGGGGGTGTTGAGGACGATGAGGAAGGGACAGTCAACAGCTCAAAACGCCAATCCACACGCGAGGAAATGATAGGAGGGAAATGCCATCTTGGGAAACCAAACGAAGGAACCAAGAAACAAACACAGCGATCAATGAGACAGACAGACAGACAGACAGACAGACAGACAGACAGACAGAGACAGAGAGAGAGAGAGACAGACATACATACAGACAGACAGACAGACAGAGAGTTTTGGTTGAAGAAAAGAAAGGACAAACAACACGTATGAAAAGAGGCAAGAAAGGAGATAAAGGTGGAAGACAGAAAGAAGAGAGAGAGAGAGAGAGAGAGAGAGAGAGAGAGAGAGAGAGAGAGAGAGAGAGAGAGAGAGAACAAAATAAGTGCATCAGACCAGTGTCGTTCCGCATCTTTGAACACTTGATCCTATGCTCAGTAACAATACCACATTAAATGTTCAAGCCATACATAGCGATATATTTACATATGTTCTTGTCGTGCCTTCGGCTGTACCTCTCTTCCTCTCCCACCCAACCTTTCTGTTCTCTGTTCTACACACACACACACACACACACACACACACACACACACACACACACACACACACACACACACACACACACACACACACACACACGCACGCACACGCGCACGCACACACACACACACACACACACACACACACACACACACACACACACACACACACACACACTCACACGTGTGCGCGCGCATGCACGCACAGAGAGAGAGAGAGAGAGAGAGAGAGAGAGAGAGAGAGAGAGAGAGAGAGAGAGAGAGAGAGAGAGAGAGAAGGTTCTGATCGGAGTAAACGGAATCTGAGAGCGTTATCATGTTACGTTTGGACCTGTTGGCATTTCTTCTGGAACGCCATGACATGGAACAATGTCAACAGATCCCAGTGACCTTGACCTCGTACATATCTGCTTCCAAATCCAAATGTACTTTACGAAAAAAAAACTCGTTAAAATGCCACTGTGCTGAGAAATCTAGTAATAGGGTCCTGGTAGGCCCAGTGGCCCTATAGGGAGGATCTGGACGCATATATGGCGAACTGTTGTACAGTGTATGACCAGTTTTTTGACCATCTATTAGAATTCAAAGACAAAAATTAAGGATACCACCATTCATTTGGTTCAGAAAAAAAAAAGATGTTCAGCCAATTCAATACTAGAAAATGGCAAGACACATTACGAAATAGAGCATATATGACAAGGCATGAAACGCGTAACATTAACACAGATATACTTGCTTCAAGACCAAATCTTGGTGGCTATCCCTTAAAATCTATTCAGAAACAGCACACACACACACACACACACACACACACACACACACACACACACACACACACACACACGCACGCACGCACGCACGCACGCACGCACGCACGCACGCACACACGCACGCACGCACACACACACACACACACACACACACACACACACACACACACACACACACACACACACACACACACACACACACACACACACACACACACACACACACACACACACACACACACACACACACACTCACTCACACACACACACGCACGCACGCATGCACGCACGCACGCGCACGCCGTCTCGGGCATGTACACACATGCATGTATGTACGTACGCACGCACACACAAGAAGAAATATGCATCCACAGTAGTCGCTGGAAAGGTTGCAGCATCACTGACAACACATTTGTTTCATTCTCCTTTAAACCTAAACAGCCAGTGTCAATCAATTGTAGTTTGATATTTTCAGTAGACACTCTCGTCTCTTCGAACGAGCAAGTTGTCTTTTCGAACATATGGCCAAACTGATTTCAACAGTTATTGATTGATTGTGTTTACTAGAGAGCGTAAACAACTGAGTTGTCAACTCACCAAATCATCCCAGTCTATTGTAGCATTGCCGGCTATGCATAAAAGGGTTAAGAGAAGGCGAGACAGGGAGTAAAAGGGGGAACATTCATGATGAACAAACAAGAAATGTCAGAGACCTAAATATTTTGTGAATCACAAAACTGTGAAATGTGTCTGCTAATCCATACCTTTGAGGATCTGTTCTGTATCCCCAAGCTGTTGTCTTTTTGTGTGTACTTGTGCTATTATCCTTTAAAGTCTAAAGCAACATTCTTTGCAAAACTCATTCTAAACACTGATGCTGGCAAGTGTTCGGAACTCTTACATTGTCCTTTTTGTGAACATTCCATTGTATTTTCCCTAATGAATGTTTCTGTTAACTTTCCGATGAGGACGCCCCCACCTTCTCTCTCTCTCTCTCCTCTCTCTCTCTCTCTCTCTCTCTCTCCTCTCTCTCTCTCTCTCTCTCTCTCTCAGGATCTCTCCTGTCTCTCTCCCTCTGGATGCAAATGTAACATCTATGTGTGTG
>JADBJO010003697.1:215570-232696 GCA_016801955.1 Conus betulinus | reverse complement strand
TATGTGATTTTACGTAAGATGAATAAATTTCCCATTACGTCTTTGTCTTAAACCTTGAGATTTTTTGAATGACGATCACGAGAAAATACTGACATTAATTAAGGATATAACACTTGATGATGGTGACCATAGCTTACACATTCATTAAATGGTGAATTTCTAAGAAGCTCTAAAGATATATTTCAAAAGAAAAGAAATATCAGGATTAGAAATGAACTGTGGTAGGAGAACAGCATCTTAGCTGAGAAGTGAAACCACAGCTGACAGTATCCTATCCCTTATCCTTGACGCTGCAGTCTGCCTTAGATAAACCGGGACCAGTGCGTGATGAAGGCCTTGGTGATGACTGCTTGAAAGCAGCACTGACCACTGTCAGTCAAAGGTAATGTGCACCCTGAAGTATTCACCACCACAACCAGTCTGCTGGCCGCTTTAAAGGAACGTCTTTCAAGCAAGAGGACAGCAAATGTCTGGTTGCGGTACACAGACACGGAAGGCAACGAGTGAGTGACTTCAGTTTCATCTTGCAGCTGTATGCAGTTTGCTTCCTTTTCTGGCTGGAACTGAACCTATACCTCACACCACATTGGTATGTTTGTGTCTTTAGCAAATGCCTGAGCCAACAGACGTGGAACTTAACCTATACCTCACACCACATTGGTATGTTAGTGTTTTTAGCAAATACCTGAACAGACGTGGACAGACTATACATCACACCAGATTGGTATGTTTGTATCTTTAGCAAACGCCTAAGCCAACAGACGCTCATTCTAATGCGCAAAACGTGTGTGCCGATGATGTACGTATCGTCAGATGGAATGGTCGCTGTTGGGATGGAATGTTCACAGATCGAATCATTCGACAAGTACTCATGCGTTTACAGCTCTGCTCACTGAACAGGTTCTCATGCATTAACAGATCCAGTCACTGGACAGCTACTCATGCGTCCACAGCAATATATCAGATGGACAGTCGGCTGCCAGCAAGAACAAGGTACCTGACGTGGTCAACATAATCCTTAGTACTGACTGTCATCAGATGGACAGTGGGCTGCCAGCAAGAACAAAGTACCTGACGTGGTCAACATAATCTACAGTACTGACAGTCAATGGCCCTCCAGGACCAAGTTCATCTCCGGCGTTTTAAATCCAGCAGTCCGTATCTTCATAGATGAATAAAAGGAAATCCTCCCATAGTTTTTCTTTTTTTCTCTCGTGTCCTCATGATTTATCTAGGTATTCAGTTCTTTGCAAGTGGTGAATCACTTCTCTATTCTGAATAGTCCCCATTTGGGAAAATAAAGTGGCATTGTTCATTTAAAAGGCCAGTGATGTCATAACGTATAAGAAGACACGTACCAAACCTTGCACGTCTCCCTGCAAAGAGCACGTGCAATCGTGTGCCAAATATTGTGAATATAGCTTATCATCCACCTGTCGTATTTTGTTAACATCCAGATGTAGTTCATATTTTGTTCGGCGCAAACGTTCGAAGAAGCCATCACATTTACTTGATTTTGCTTTAGTTTCGAATATATATGTTCCAAATATCAGGACCATCCGTCTACTATGAGCATTTTCATGTCGCAAATATTCCTTGATATTGCCTTTATTTTTTTTTAAATTAAAGCTCAATTTAGGGAAAAAAAAAACACACATTGACGAAATATACTGCTCAAAACAATTGAAAGGCCACTTGGAAATTCTCTCGCTAATTCACAACAGAACGGAAACAACCCAAAACAATGCTTTCGAACTTTACTTCAGCCATAATCAAAAAACCAATGACACAGATTAATGACAAAATTGATTTGAACAGCATGTTTTGTCACTTTCAATTCCACTACCCATCTTTTCAAAAGTCAGAACGCCAGAGATACACAAAAACACAGCCAGTAACGCGTGTGTCCACCATTTGCGTGGATGCACGCGATGCGCCTTTGCCTCATGGATTGAGTCAGAGTCCTCAGAGTCATCTGGGGTATTGCCTGCCACTCCTGCTCAAGGAACTGGAACAGCTGGTTGAGGTCAACTGGCGGGGGTGATTGCTTTGAAGTCGCCGGCCCAGCACGTCCCATAAGTGCTCGATTGGATTAAGGTCTGGTGAGCAGGCTGCCAGTCCATGTGGATCACGTGTTGCTGCTGAAGAAAGTTGTTGACGACTCGAGCCCTGTGAGGTCTGGCGTTGTCGCTTGAAGTACCGCGTCTAGTCCAATAGCTTGCAACACTGGCAGCACAAGGGGCTGCAGGATGCCATCCCTGTAGCCCACACCGTTGAGGTTGCCTTGCACCATGTGCAGGGGGGTTCTGTAGTTCCGTGCCATCCCTCCCCACACCATTATGGATCCACCACATAGCGATCACGCTCGCTCACGAGACCATTGTGATAGCGTTCTCCTTGCCGCCGCCAGACACGGTTCCTGCCATCATGAAATGATAAGGCAAAGCAGGACTCGTCAGTAAACAATACTCTTGCCCACTGATCTCTGGTCCATGCTAAGTGACGCTGGGCCCAAGCCAAACGAGCAGCACGGTGAGCTGGTGTCAGGACAGGACGGACGGCTGGTCGTCTTGAACGCAGGTGTGCCTCTCTCAACCGGTTCCGAATGGTCTGGTCACTGACAGTGGCATTTGCCGGCTGCTTGCAGCTGCCCCCTGAGTGTATCGGAAGTGGCCGTTCTCTGCCTCAGAGCTGACAGGACAACAAACCTGTCCTGCTGCCTGGAGGTGGACCTTGGGCGTCCTGGACGTCTTCGCTCAGCAACACTTCCTGTCTGGTTGAAGCGGTCTCTCAAAGTCTGAATGACTGAATGGGCGACTGTCAGTTGACGACCAACCTCTCGCACCCCCACGCCCTCCTGAAACCACGCAATTGCCCGCCCTTGGTCATCCTGACTCAGTCGTTGTCTCCAAGGCATGGTTGCAAAAGTGCCGTAAACGCAGGCATAAATGACCACCAGTCTCTCAAAACTGGCTGACCTGTGTTCAGATAAGACATGGGTTGCACGTGCATTGCAGTATTCCTGGAGTTCAGATGTGCTCTGTTGCACAGGCCTGTTTGATTTGCACCCTGTTTTTTCGTGCAGTATGTGCACATTTCAGTTCACCGCTGTGATGTGCATGACACAGACTGGGTTGATTTCTGATCAAATTCAAGTTGACTGATCAGGCTTGCAACCAAATACAGTAAGTTTGGGTGGGGTGCAGTGCCGTGTTATTGGAAAGACTAAAGTCAAAAAAGGTACCCTAAAAAGTAGTAGTGGCTTTTCAATTGTTTTGAGCAGTATATTTCAAATATTATTACTTATACCAGCAACACCTAAAATGATATAGGTGACAATTAAACACTGGTTTGAACAACATGCAAGCCTTTAAGTGAGTGATGGTCACACACACACACACACACACACACACACACACACACACACACACACACACACACACACACACACACACACACACACAGAGAGAGAGAGAGAGAGAGAGAGAGAGAGAGAGAGAGAGAGAGAGAGAGAGATTATTAAACCATTAGACAGTGGTAGAAAGTAAGCAAACGTTAACCACTTCTCACCACTAGAATGACCTACAGAAATGGGGAGAGGGAGCGAGGGGGTTGTGAGAGAGACAGAAGACGAGAATGAAAAAGAGGATGTTTATATAATAAATGTAAAATTCTTCACCAGCAGCATATGTAGACCATCAGAGTTCATATTGAAAACGGAACCATTCATATTTCTTGCCTAGAGGCCTTTCGTCCTCTGATCAGTGGAACATGGCTTATTGTGTCGGTCTCCCTTTGGTATCCAACTGCGATATATCATAGTCTTTAACTCTGTGGTATTCTCACCACCATGGGTTCAAAAACAGAATGCAGTTTTGTTCCCAGGCAGCCAGTGAAGGGCAAAAATAAAATGAGAAGAAAGCAAAGGTGAGGAAATAAGTTGCTGGGATAAAGAGTGAGAAATAAAAGGAAAACATCATAAAGCTGATGCTTGTGGATCTTTCTAAGAATGCAAAGGAGATCAAAACGTTGAATAGCCATGCTTTGCCAATCACATAAGTGCCATCAGCAGCTAAGAATTGTGCGCAACAGCTACTACGTGAATCTTCTTAGAGATGCAATCTCCCACCGACCGACCAGGCAATCTGCCGAAGAAAAATTACAGTGGAAGAAAACAAGCACAGGCAGACACAACAACTCCATAATCACAAGAATGATCTGGCAAAGATAATTAAAAGAAGGGGTAGTGGGGGGAAGGGGATGGTGGGGAGGGGGCTCGGGAGAAAGGAAATAGGAATGAAAAAGAGAATGCTAGAGTATGAATGTAAAATCCTTCACCAACAGCACCAGAGTCCATCCCGAAATCAGAACCATTCACATTTCCTGCCCTATATAAGCACTTACACTGAATAATTTGTTAATCACAAATCAAATCATAATGCGATTCCAGCCATTTCAGAAGATCGCCTTCATTAGCTTTTCGCCTTTTTTCAGCCAGTGTATTGAATGTATACATGAATGGGTTGATGGCAGAGTTCAAAGGTAAAACAAACACAGCAAGGGCCACATTCATTTTCTCCAGGAATGGGAAATACCACCCAATGCCAACATCCCACACAAACCAACAGGAAACCAGCACAGGAAGTCTGTCACGGCAACAGTGATCAACCTCCGAGCTATGGTCATGTCTCGTGACACTTTGGTAGAGTTCATTTTTATAGCATTGCTCTGCACGGCCCAATAGATGAACGCCTGACCAGTAGAAATGAAAAAAAACAACACAAAATTTAATATGATCAAAACACCAATAGAATAAAATCTTCCTTTGAATTTTCGTCTCGTAACTGGCAAAGGGATGCACATTCCTGTCTGGCTGTAGAATTCCCAATCTGACGTCATTGGAAGTAAAGGCAACACGGCTATAAACCAACCAACCAGCCAATTTAGCAGGCAAGCTATTGATGCTGATGTACTACCAAACCTCACAGAACTGAAAGGAAAGTGGATGACTATGAAACGATCGATTGTAATAAACAAGATGATTAAAACCGACACTTCGCTTGACAGGAAAGATAAAAACCCAGCCGTCTTGCAGGTCAGACTATTTTTCCATGTGTCGTCATTGTAAAGATATTGTCCACGGAACCGTTCATCAGCCACCCCAATGGCAACAATGTAGACACCCATCAGAAAGTCTGCGATGGTGAGGTTGGTGACAAACACACTGAAGCCACTGGAAGACGTCATGCTCTTCACGAACAAACGCGCACAGCAACAGAAGACGTTACCAGTCAAAGACAGACAGGCGACCAGCCACAGAAACACTTGGTACGTCCATGACTGCAACAAATCTTCACATGAAGAAATTTCATCTTGGGGAGCAAGACAGGATAAACTATTCAAGGAATTAGGAAGCATTTCAGCACAGCAGAATTTATAATTCTGTGTTGATATAAAGCGTAACTTCGAAAGATGTTTAAATAGATCAGGAGGAAAGGTTTGTACAGGACTGTGATCCATGTAGAGCATATGTAACTGAGGTATGAAGTGAAATCCCACACAGGGCTGATTGTGTGGATTGAAGTGAACGTTAAGTTCAGTTTCTGTGTGCGAGGAAACAGTGAGAGAAATGTGGTGTCCAGCACAGTCAGTGTGGTGTGGGACAGGTGCAGTTCAGTGAGAGCAGAGTGTTGGCCAACAGAGGGGAGATCAGTGCAGAGAGCCAACAAAGGGTTGTTGGAGAGGTACAGTGTATGTAGGCTTTCTAAACCCAGTACAGAAGTCATATTGACATAGTGCAGCTGGTTACCACTGAGATCTAGACACCTCACATTCACCAACTGGACTTTGGGCAAGGACGTCAAAGAACACTGTGCCAGGACCACAACAATGAGGAAGGTGTTGTGTTACTCACATCATGCAGTGTCATACCTGACCCTGTGGCATCCAGGTAGCGCAGCTGAGGAAAGAGAGTTGCAGAGAAAGGCTGAGGACACAGAAAGGTGCTACCCTGACAAAGACAATCTGTAGGACACATCACGCCGCAAAACAATTCATCGTCACGCATCGGGCAGTGAGGCCAGTCATCACACATATAATCACTGTGTAAACAGATTGTTGACAGTCTGCATCGAAAAAGGCCTGGACAACTCATTTCCTCGCAACCCTCTTCGTCCAATTGATCAATGCAGTCATGTAGTCCATTGCAGCGTGTGTAGACAGGCAGACAGTCATTGAAGTCACCAGGACAACGATAATGGCTGGTGGGACAAGACCCGTTGGGCTTCATTGGAGTAGAAACGAACTGTGCGATTCCATTAAAGTTAACAAGAACAGGAGATGGGAATGCTCGATGTGTGTACCCACCATGGAACCTCAAGTCATGACAGTTTTCTTCGTCCGACGCATCCCAGCAGTTGACCATGTCATCACATAACTTTTCAATAGGCAGACACTCACCATTGCTACATCTAAACATCCTGGCACAAGCAGGATGTTTACAAAATGACTCATCACTCTTATCATTACAATCACTAATGAAGTCACATATTACTGTGTACGATATTCGTGTGGAGTCATCATCACATGTAAAAGGGCAACAGGAGAGAGACGGAGATCTGATTGTTTCCATTTGCCTGTGAGGAGAGGTCTGCTAGAAAAAGTGCAAGGAGACGTCCGTTGTTGACCACAGATTTTGTAGCGGTCAGAACCACACAGAAAAAATGCAAATGTCACATGACCATCCGGGCACTCTGTCATGTATTGCTGTCCTGTTGATGATAAAAATGCGTGACCATTTGTCAAGTTTTTCCTTGAAAGATAATTCTTTAGCACTGTCTTATTGTTTGTAAATTCACACACTGTTGCATAATCAAAACCAAAACAAACACACAAACGGAAGCATATACTACAACAGTCAAAGTGCCAGAACGCTTCAAGCACAATCTTGACTGTGGATAGCCGTAATGGTTAAAACTCCAGGAATGATGAAAGATCGTCTTGACATGGTTAACCAGCGTGTGTCTGTACATCTTTAGCAAAGAGGTATCTCTATAGTAGTACAAACCAGGCCAGAGATCACACAACCAGGCAGGATGTAACTTTGCTTTTCGTCTAATTGTACCGTACCAATTATGAGCACACAGTGGAAAACTTTGTCGGCCTTGTATTGAATTACAATACTCGTTGGCCCTCTCATTGCCATCTGCTTTATCACTGACAAATCCACTCAAAGTGTGCACAAGTTTGTAGCAATGATTACACATTGCGATCAGTCCATTACACCCAGGACTGCTGAAGGGACAGTCCCCTGTTTCATCCCGTCCATCCTCACACTCTGTCTTCAGGTTACAGGCCAGGTGGTGATGGAAGCTGGCGTAATGCTTCACGGAACAGTTCCAGAAACTTGGGGTGATTTTAGAGGTCGTTCACTCTCAGAAAAAAACGAGAAGAAAAGTTTAAAGCAATGCTTCAATTCAGCAATAATTTCGAATCTGAAGGCATGAAACAGTTGGGCAAAATCAGACACCCTATGAATGTGTCGGTTCCACACCAAAGCTTTCTTTGGTTTGAACATTCTGTGAGTATCATTGCAGTAATAAGTGATAAAGTAACGATAGAGAGACAGCAATGCCAACCTGTGAGTTTGTTCCTTGATGCTGACCATGACTGTATTGTTGATAGGCACAAACACGTCTTTGATACTTCTTCTCAGGTAAGTATGATTTTGTCTGTAACTGACAAACCCGGACGACGTGTGGGACATCGCAAGAAATAGAGGATCTGTGCATTAACATTTATGAAAAAACTCACATTGTATTGATACCATAACATGGAACAAACTGAGAAAGCACAGAACTTATAATTATCCATCTGTAAGCAAATCAAGACAGAGAAAAGACTGAAAAGAAGGAGCTGGTGACAGCAGAGGAAGGAGGTAAGGTAATGTTGCTTACAGCCCATCCGACTGCAAAGGGACATATCATGGCTGTCACGACCTTAACGTCAACTCAGAAGTCATCAAAGACAAAACAAAACAAAACAAAAAAAAAACAAACAATACAAAAAACGCCTTTCACACATCTTTTAAAAATACGCCTTCTAAAAACGCACCAGAAACTTCATTACAATATTTCTTCCGTAAAATCTTAGATCAGATGAAAAATGTTAATCTCTTTCAGAAACTCAAAGATCACGTCAGGTGGGATATCTGTGAACAAAGTCTTCATGGAGTCTGCTGTAAAGTGTTTATATGTCTCACATCGTGCAGATCCCAACATTCTAAAAGAATATGTCTCACTATGAATGGAACATGACATGTAATGCACCACGGAGCTTCTTCACCTTTTAAAAGGTAAGAATGGGTGTAAAACGAGTGGCCTGTATGCAAACGGTACAAGACTGTTTCGTCTTTACGACCACCTTGGGAACATGGTAAAAACTGTTTCAGGTTTGGACGTATTTTGTAAAATTTATTATTCGTCAGTGAGTACCATTCCTTTTGCCAGAACTCTTTGACATAAGCCTGTGTTTTGGGTGTCAAATCAGTGTGAGGAATAGACAACCTGCTCAACGTTTCCTTTGTGGCACTCTTGGCAAGTGCTGATCGACCACCTCGTTGCCTCGAATGCCCACATGGCTGGGAACCCAAGCAAAAACTATGTTGTATCCCATCTGATTTCAGAAAATATACAGTTTGAAAACTTTGAGCAGCTGAGGGCGCTTGAGATTACAGCCAGCATTGGCCTCCAAAGGAGAAAAGGAGAATGATGAAATGAGAAAATCTGTACGTTTGGATTTACAGACCATATCAAGAGCCAGGACCAAGGCTGGCATGTCAGCTATCGGTGATGTCAGTGTCAGTGGGACTGTGTTCAGTACATCTCTGAGCGGGATCTACTGCACAAAACAGCAGAGGCAGGCCCCCCTCCTCAAATTTGGAACCGTCAGTGAAAATTCTTCTGAAGGATGGAAACTTTGAACACAGTTCAGCAAAAAGGGACTTGCATGCCAAGGAACTAGTGGAATTTTCCGGTGCGAGGCTAAATCAAACCGGATCTCTGGAGTGAAGAAAGTCTATGGAGGGTTATCAGGAGACTTGGATAAATCACAAAGTACTCCAAGGTCTATATCTGCTTTGTTCGAATGGGGAAGAATACGAATTCCAATGGTGGAATGGAACTGGGGTGGTCACCGAATTTCTTTGGAAACTTGGGGTCAAAACACACAGTCATATGCAGGGTTTTGAGGATCAGATGAGAGACTCAGACAGTGGTTCAAGGCGAGTTTCAATCAACGATGTGAGAGGGATAGTTCTCCTGCCTCAGCATACAGGCTTTAAACAGGGGTGGTGCGGAATGCACCCGGACACAATCGAAGCCCTTGATGGTGGATAGGGTCTAGACTTTTTAGGTATGATGGTCTGACCGAGCCGTACACTACACACCCATAGTAGAGTTTGGAGCGGATCAGGGCCCTGTAAAGATGGAGGAGAGTTTTCGTGTTAGCGCCCCAATCTGTGTGTGCCACAGATAGATATAGACATAGATATGGATAGACAGATAGGTAGACACACACACACACACACACACACACACACACACACACAAACACAACACACACACACACACACACACACACACACATATGTATATATATATATATATATATATATATATATATATCCATTGTGGTAGACTATCGATTTCGATAATGTCACTGTGCAGATGACCTTCTCCCATGGGCACGAGTGTGGCTGGAGAGACCGATTCTCGAGGCACACACCCGTGGGCAGTAGGGGCAATTGAACGTGGCTAATGTGGGAAGGAGGGACACCGAGCCTTGCGTTTTTCTCTTGCGGTAGTCATGTGGTTGCGGCGGTTGTCTTCAAATTCTTCCTGGGCCTTCCTGGTTAGACTTCGTCATACTGCTCTGTCTTGGGCACAAACCTCTAGGTCTTTTGCAGGCATGTAGCTGTGCTTCAGATTGTCTTTTACACCGTCTTTGAAGCGCTTTCTGGGTGGCCTCTGGGTCTCTGGCCCTGCCTCAGTTCTCTGTAGAGCAACTGCCGAGGCAGTCTGTGAGGCTCCATACGGATGACATGTCCAGTCCAGCGAAGCTGGGCCTTCATTATCATGGCTTCGATGCTTAGCAGACCGGCTCTGTCCAGGACTTCGAGGTTGGTCACTCGGTCTTGCCACATGATGCCCATAATCGCTCGTAGTGTGATCTCGTGTGGAAGCGTTCAAGCTGTTTCGTGTGTTTCCGTACACAGCGTCCAGGACTCACAGCCGTAGAGGAGACTAGTGAGAACAACAGCTTTGTAGACCTTGATCTTTGTGTCGAGCTGATGCTTTTGTGGGTCATCACACGAGTACGTAGGCGGACGGACAAGAGCTTGGCTGGCTTTGCTGATCCTGGCAGAGATTTCCCTGTCAAGAGAGCCATCACTGGAAATGACGCTCCCGAGGTACTTGAAGTGTTTGACAGTTTTCAGAGTGGTGCCTCCGATGGTGATGGTGGGGGGAGGTTGCACTGTTAGGCCTGGGGAGGGTTTGTAGAGCACTTCCGTTTTTTCCAAGGCTGATTGTGAGGCCAAAAAGCCGAGAGGCTTCCGCAAACTTGCTGACAATGAACTGGTGATCCGCTTCTGTGTGTGCCCATCAGGGCACAGTCGTCAGCAAACAGTGCGTCAGTCATAAGTCTCTCGACTGTTCGGGTCTTGGCGCTCAGCCGACGAAGGTCAAAAATCGTCCAGCCTGTACTTGATGTAGATGCCTCTGTCGAGATGTCCGAGGGCATGGTTCAGCACACACGTGAAGAACAGGTTGAACAGGACCGGAGCAAGGACACAGCCCTGCTTGACGCCGTTCGAGATTTCAAAGGGAGCAGAGCTGTCACCCCCAACAAGCACAAGGCCAACCATGTCGTCGTGGAATAGGCGGATGATTTTTGTGAATTTCCTCGGACAGCCAAGCTTGGAGAGTATGACCCACAGCGCCTCCCTGTTCACCGTGTCGAAGGCTTTTGTTAAGTCGATGAAGACAGCGTAGAGGTCCATCCGCTGCTCAATACACTTTTCTTGGACCTGTCTCACCGAGAAGACCATGTCGATAGTGCTGCAGCCTGGTCTGAAGCCAGACTGTGACTCTGGCAGTGACGGTTCTGACACAGCGCTGATCAGGCGGTTTAAGATGACTCTTGCAAGGATTTCCCCAGCGACTGAGAGGAGGGAGATGCCTCGGTAGTTACCACAGTCAGACTTGCTGCCCTTGTTTTATATACAGGGAGACAACAGTGGCATCTCGAAAGTCATGTGGCATGGTTTCTTCCCCCCAAACGCTGCAGAGTATGTCGTGGAGAGTGTGTCCAGGGCCACTGGACCGGCTGCCTTGTACATCTCGGCTGGGATGCCGTCCATGCCTGGTGCCTTACCACTGCTCGTCTGCTTCACTGCCTTAGTGATTTCCTCGAGGCTGGGTAGAAGGTCAAGCTTTTCCAGGGCTTCTTCTCCGGGATAGCGTTCAAAGCTGAAGAGTCGACTGTGGACGGTCTGTTGAGTAAGGTGGAGAAATGTTCCCTCCAGCGTTGTGTGATGCTGTCCTTGTCTTTCAGCAGGGTCTTGCCATCTGCAGACAGGAGTGGGTGGTGCTGCTGGTCTCTGTGGTCCGTAGACAGCCTTGAGCGAGTTGAAGAACTCTTTGGAGTAATTCAGCTCGGCATATCGTTGAACCTCATCAGCTTTCCTGTCCCACCAGCTGTCTTGCATTGTGCGCAGTTCTCTCTGGGCGTGTATCCTGCCGTCGAACAATGACATAGTCTATAAGATGCCACTGCTTGGACTTGGATGCATCCATGTGGTTTTGTGTTTGTTGGCCAGTCTGAAGAGGGTGTTGGTGATGGTGAGACCATTCTCAGCACACACAGTCAGGAGCAGTAGCCCGTTGCTGTTCATCTTGCCAACTCCCTGGGAACCCAGAACTCCCTCCCAGCTCTGGTGATCTGTCCCCACTCTTGCGTTGAAGTCCCCTAGGACTACTAGCTTGTCGCTTGCAGGAGTTGACTTCACAAGAGTGTCCAAGGTTTCATAAAATCTCTCCTTGTCTTCCTCACAGCTTGTGAGTGTGGGGGGCATAGGCACTGATGATGGTGACATGCCTGGAGCGACCGACGGGGAAGCGCAGTTTCATCAGTCATTCATTGATGCCGGTGGGGAGATCAGGGAGTTGGTGTAGCAGAGTGTTGCAGATGGCAAATCCAACTCCATGCTGTCTGTCGTCATCTTCTGCTTTTCCCTTCCAGTAGAAAGTATAGCCTCCCTCTGGTTCACAGATTGCTCCTTGCCCAGCAAAGCGAGTCTCGCTGAGCGCAGCGATGTCAATCCTGTATCGCGCCAGCTCTTTGGCTACAAGAGCAGTTCTTCTGTGGGGCCGTGTTGTGTCCTCTCTATCCAGCAACGTGCGCACGTTCCATGCACCGATAATGAGTCTTTTTCTTCCTCTTTTTTCTCTTTCGACCGCTAAGAGGGTTAACTGCCAGCTGCAGCATGCTGGCCAGTTAGTTATAGGGCAGGCAATTTTTAAGGACACCTTTTCTAGTCCCTTCCCTTACTAGGGGTGAGCAGTGCTGTCCTGAAAAGGGCTGCTCAGACACCTGGGATTCTACTGAACTCCACTGCTGCCCCCGGGTACAATGGAGAGCGACCATCTGTCCCAGGGCGCCTACGTGTAGGCTTGGAACTACGACTGCCAGTAGGAACCGCTATCTGTCGTTTCGTCCCGCCCCCATCGCCGCAGGACTTTCTGAGTCAGAAGAGGGAAGTATGAGGGGATGGTTTGGGGAAAAGAAAGGGGGATCTGCACAAAAACCTGTGCGTGAGTTGGTTTTTGGTGGGGAAGCTGTTGCACTGGAACAACCCCACCCTCTCGGCCGCAGAAGACCAGAGTCCAGTGGCACAAAGAATTGTTACGACTGGGGGCCTCCTTGGCTGCAGTGCATGGCCAGGTCTTCTTCCGTGCTCTGACGTGCCCTTCACACTCCACAGTGCGTTGTTGAAACCGCCCTCCAAGCCGTTGAATCAGTCACGTGATTTCCTCCGCCTTGTCCACGGAAACAAACTTCACATGCTAGGGTGAGCAAGTCCTAAAATCACCGAGGGTTTGAAACCCGTCGGGCTACCCTCATCAGGTTCAGCCAGCCTGCCAAAGCTGTTGCCCTGGGGTGTGGCTGCTGCACATGCTACAGCTACGGGGAGCCACTGATGAGAGTTGAGTGCCATGTGGGAGCCAATAGTGGACGAGCTGTCCTGAAAAGGACATGGCAAGCCTCCCCACTAGAGGTACTGTCCCTCCATGTCACCCCATACACACATATATATATACACACACACAACAAACAAACACACACACACACACACACACACACACACACACACACACACATATATATATATATATATATATATATATATATATATATATATATATATATATATATATATATATATATATATATATATATATATACTACTGGCAAAAAGTTAAGGGCATTGCCAACACTGTCTCCCAGACCAAAACACTACAGCCAATGTTAAGAAGAACGGACGCAAAATCTTCCAATTTAGTCAAGAACAAATTCATTGGACCATTGCACGAAATCAACAAATCAAACGCGGACAGCGGGCTGTAATGTCCATTCACCCTTCGTCAGGATCGTCACATAAGCCACAACTGAAAACTGCACCATTCAGTACCGAGTGTAGCCACCGTTTGCCGACAGGCAAGTGGCACAACGTCGTCGACGCATGGAGTCCACCAGGGTCCGAAAGAGTGTCCCACGGTATGGCCTGCCACTCCTGCTGCAGAAAGAGAGTGAGCTGGGCCACGTCAAGAGGCCGGGGTGGTTGTGGACTACCTGCTGTCCAAGGACATCCCAGAGGTGCTCAATTGGAGCCAGATTGGGTGAGAGATCGCCTTGAACTACTGTCTGAGTTACCCAGACTGCATCCGGATGATCCCCTCTTGCTGCAGATGATCGTCCACGACACGGGCTCGGTGTGGACGGGCGTTGTCGTCTTGGAAAACAGCAGTGTTACCCATGGCCTGAAGGGCGGGTCGGATCAGGGGCCTCACAATCTCGTCATGGTACCGCACCCCTGTAAGCATGCCTTGAATGACGTACAGGGGAGTTCTGTCTTGACGACTGAAGCCACCCCAGACCATCACAGAACCCCCTCCATAACGATCCACCTCACGAACTGTGGCGTCAGCAAAACATTCTCTGGGCTTTCGCCACACTCGGGTCCTGCCGTCATTGAATGCCAAGGTGAAGCGGGACTCATCTGTGAACAGCACTTGAGACCATTGCTGCCTCGTCCAGCGAACGTGATGAGGACACCAATTTGCCCATGCTCTGCGGTGAGCTGGAGTAAGTGGTATTCGGACTGCTGGTCTCTGGGATGACAGCCTGAACTCGTGCAAATGGTTAAAATATCTGTACTGTATAAATCTATCACTATGATGGACATGAACATGACAATCCTGCCATCTGCAGTCAATAATCCTTTCTTTAAAACATTTCAAAACCCCGGTTACACTCTGAACACCCTGGTTATCCCAAACAAATCAAACCCCATAAGAATTTAAACACTGTCGTACCCTGGAAGCCCATGTCTTTTTACCCTTTTCATCTAGAGACAACAACATTCTGTACGCTTTAAAAAGGTATATATCCTATATTCTTCCATTCTAGTCAGTTTCAGCCAGTATTTAATGCATTTAACATACAAATTAGATACATTGGATACCTTCCTAGTTCTCCATAAATCATGTCATTTGGAGTTCTGGTGTCAACATTCAGAAGCGCTGTAATGCATACAAATGAACTTTCTCTATAATTACACTTCTTTCGAAAGCCTAGGTCTCAGCTCCATAGTGCAAAATTGGCTGAACTTGTGAATCAAACAACCTAGTGAAAATGCTAAACGAATTACAATCTAATTTATACAAATGTGAAGGATAGCTATTATTGCTTTCTTTGCTCTGTTTACGATGTCTTGACATGCAAAATTGAAGCTAAGTTTTGTTGTGAAGTATATTCCAAGATATCTATATGCATTAACTACAACACCTCTTTCATTCCCGTAGGTCCATCTCTCAGACTGCGCTAAGTACCCTCCCTTCCGAAATACAATAATATTAGTTTTCTTCATATTAACTTTTAATCCAAGCCTGTTTGCTGCTGAATATAAACTATTTAGTTGTCGTTGGAGTCCAATGGAATCTCACACAGCAGAACTGGTAGTGCGCACGGGGGTCTTGGTGACCTCGTTACCGCGCGGGATAAAAAGTGCAAAGTTGCGTTAACTGTGCCTGTTTTGCATCAAGCTTGCTGGCGACACAAGATGTGTAAAATGAAAAATTCTTTTTTTCCCCGTGCAAGAGCAGTCTCTCAAGTGAGTTTTATGCCCCTTCTTTTGCTGTTTAAGCGCGGGGTTGGTTACTGTCAGCCCTTTTCTCACCATGCCACCACGAAGAAAACTTAGCACCTTTGACAAAACCAGGGCGATTGCGTGGATACAAGATGGCATTGCAAAGGCTGAAGTGGCGCGACGACGACTGGTGTGCATCATTCAGTTATTGTTAGACTGAATCAGCGTTTTAGGGCGACCAACAGCGTTGAAGAGAGGCCACGGTCAGGTCGGCCTAGGCAGACTACTCCCAGAGAAGATCGTTTCATCGAGAGGCAGGCCCTATTGCAGCGGGGGATACCACCACTTCCACCAGCATCCAAAGCAGCTTCGTATGGCAAATAACACCATCCTCAGCCGTCAAGCCATACGAAACCGTCTTCACCACTTCGGCCTCAGATCACGTCGCCCAGCTGTTCGACCACGACTGCTAGCAGCCCATAGGCTGGCTCGCCGAGCTTTCTGCCATCGTCATGTGAGATGGAACCAACAACAGTGGTCCCAGGTCCTCTTTTCAGATGAGTCGCGGTTTTTAGTCTTGAACACAATGACGGCCGAACTAGAGTTTGGAGGCGTGTTGGTGAACGTTACATTGATGCAGCTGTTCGCCAGACCAGGGCCTTTGGGGGGATCTGTTATGGTATGGGGTGCCTTCAGCCTCCACCACAAGACACCACTCTACCATATTGATGGAAACCTCACAGGCATCCGCTATCGGGATGAAATCCTGGCGCCTTTCGTTGTTCCGACCATGCAACGGATAGGACCCATGGCAGTCTTCCAAGACGACAATGCTCGGCCACATAGGGCCCGGGTGTGGCCGAAAACTTCATTGTGCAGGCCGGCATCAACAGGATGATCTTCCCGGCGTATAGTCCCGACCTCAATCCCATCGAGCATATGTGGGATGAGTTGGGGAGACGTGTGAAGGAGAAACCATCCACCTCCCAGAGACCGCCAGGATCTCTTCCAAATGCTGCAACTGGAATGGCAGAGAATCCCTCAGAGGGTCATCAGAACACTGGTCAACTCGATGAGGAGTCGCTGCGTGGAATGTCTCGCCAATGGCGGTGGCCACACCCACTATTGAAATGATTTTGTGAACTGAACAGATTTTGCGAACTTTGATTTCGACCCATCCTCTGTTTAATTGTCTGTAAATCAACAACCGTTCATTCGATCCCAATGAAATTCAATGTACGTTGGAAAGATAATGAATTAAAATCTGTTCCCAATTTCAACCCATCCTGGTGTTCACCAGTTATATTGTTACGATTAACCCACTCACTCAATCTGCCATTGATAACAGAACTATATAATTTACTGCAAATATTACTGAGTGAAATTCCTCTATAATTGTGCACATCATTGATATCCCCCTTCTTAAATAAAGGCAAAATTAAGACTCTCTCCAGCTATCAGGATACATTCCAGAGTCAAACAGAAAATTCTCCAATCATACCATCTGGCCCAGCAGATTTGCCATTTTTCAATTCCTTATGGCTAGCAGTATCTCCTCTTTAGATATTGGTCTGTCAAGTATGAATACTTCATTTTCCTGCTCATCAGTCAAAGTTTGCTCCATGCTATCATTCTCATCATCAGCTTTTTCCAGTAAGTTTCTGAAATGTTGATACCATTCATGTATAGAAATGTTATT
>JADBJO010003697.1:213440-215506 GCA_016801955.1 Conus betulinus | reverse complement strand
GAATTCATCAATTCGTTTAACAGTCGGTCATTATACTCCTTCTGTTTTTTTTCTTATTTAAGTTCTTATATTCACGCCTTGTAATAGAAAAAGGAAACCCTGTCTATTTTGTCGATCGTTTTCTTAAATATTCGAAACAATCTACGCATTTTGCGTTTAGGGCGTGTTGCATTCGTGGTCATACCAATTATTCTGTGTGTTGTTCTTATTTACTGGTATTCTTCTTTCCATGATTTTAGCTTGTTCTTTACAATTATATTAAATTGACTTACTGCTTCGTTGACATCGACATGTATCAAGTCTTCACATTCTAATAACTTTTTCTAGACCTCTTCTGTATGGAAAAAAGAAATTGCTGAGCAAAATCTTGGTTCCAAGAATATTTGACAATAAACTGGTCCCTTTCAACACATGATTTCGGGTTGAAACACATCTCATCACTTCCTTCATTTATACATAATAAAAGAGGTAAGTGGTCAGATTCAAATCTTTCCATTATCTTTAAAGTCAGCTTGTCACACAACAACTTAAAAAGGTGTACAGATACTAGGAAATAATCATCCACACTGTTCCCGGTGTCAGAAATGTATGTGAAACAACCCTCTGGGTCGCCATTACATACCCGTTTAAAATATGCAATCCCAGCACAGTACACGTGTTTCAACATTTTCTTTCCATATAAGTTAAGTACATTGTCTTGGGAACATCTCATAATTTCATAACTTTCGTCGTTACTGTGACATACATATAACTCGTGATCACTAATAGTTTCCGGGACAAGATTAGATGTCCTCGCATTAATGTCACCACACAGCAATACATGAACATCACCCACTGACATCATCGTTTTCACAATGCAGTCCTCTAACAAATCAATACCATTATCAAAACCATGTAAAGAGTAATATGGTGCATTTTCAGGTGGTGCATAAGTACAAACTAGCAACAGTTTTGTCAAAAGAAAAATAATCTTTATCAAGCAAAAATAACATAGAATGAGGACTTTCACAATTGACAGGAATGACATACGGAACTAACTCTTTCCGTATCAAGCAGACTATCCCCCCTGAACACCTACCATGTTTTGTTAGTCTAACAGCAGCCGACTTAACAAATATATTATGATCCTTAAAAACGCTCGATTCAAACTTTTCTGCAAAAGTTTCCACTAAACAGACAAACATCGAATGAAGAAACAAACTGAATGAAATCTATGTCGTCCAAACTTATTGAACAATCGCATAAAAAAAAATACATTATTTACAAATTCACTTACACTCGCCACACCTCATCAAGGAAGGAATCCCTTGCAAATTGTGATACCATATCACTGTCCCTCACATTCCCAAAATCAGTTTGCATTCATTTACAATCAACCCAGTTCCAGAAAGCTTTAAGCTGTCATTGACAGAATCACTCTCATTTTTTTTCTTTCCACATTTACATTATCACTGTCATTGTTAGCCCTTTCCATATATTCAACTCTACTATTACGTGTGTAGAAATTACTTTCGGTATCAATCTCCCTGTCTCTATCATTCAAATTCCCACGGCCATCGCTGCTGTTTATCACTGACATATTCACACATCTATCCTTACCACCAGTTCCATTCACAACCATGCGTTTGCCCCCACCATCACTTTGTCCCCGCACTGCTGCCTTTCAACTTTCACACCCACTTTAACCCCAGCATCAGAACTGTGGGAGAAACCGACATCAACCTTTAACATATTCTCATAGTGATCACTGGTTTCATACAATCTTTCGTTCTCGCTCAGCACGTCAACATAGCCACGCTCACATTCAACCCGTTCATTCAAACCCTCGTGCAGAAAGTATGCACGGGATCTGTGTTAAACGTTTTCCGTAAACCAACACAGTTCACAATTCCGTCGTGCATGGCTTCCTGCGGAACAGATACGCTGTCGATGATCGGTGGCAGCTTTCTTTTGGCGCCTGGTAAATTTGGTGAGAGGGATATTTTCATGTTTTGGGGCCGGCCACACCACTATCTAAGTTGAACTAAGCTGTCACTGCCATCCACCCCGAACTCTTTTCCCATCGA
>JADBJO010003697.1:188440-195940 GCA_016801955.1 Conus betulinus | reverse complement strand
CATACATACATGCATACATACAATTTGCGTTATCATACATACATACATATGTACGTACCTACATACGTACGTACGTACGTACCTACATACATACATGCGTACGCACGTACATGTATAGGTACATACATACATACATACATACATACATACATACATACATACATACATACATACAGAGAGAGAGAGAGAGAGAGAGAGAGAGAGAGAGAGGAGAGAGAGAGAGAGAGAGGAGAGAGAGAGAGAGAGAGAGAGAGAGAGAGAGAGAGAGAGAGAGAGCCAGCCTCAACCGCTTCACTGTTGCGACTCTTTTGTCCTAAAATTTCGATCGCTTCAAGACTATGCTCTCATGTTGTCAGGACTTCTCTTGGCTGTTCACAACAACTCACAGACATAATAACAAACACCACCCTCCATGGGATGCTATGAATGCGGCACCTCTAATTACAATGTATGTGGTGTTTGGGGAATCTCTGAAACCCTAACGTGGCACGTTAGTCCGAATTCATTCGTCTTTCTTGTACAAGCCATCATTTACATCAAATAGCAGAATTGTACGTGTCTTCATGTTTTGTTTTGTTTAGAAAGTAGTGGGCACAAAGACATAGCTTCCGGACCAGAGACCGCGAAAAGCAGACTGACACTTGCCCATTTGAAGCAAAGGCAGCTCTTATAGTTCGGTAAGGAATTTTTTTCCATATTTTCTATTAGATTCAGAATGTTGGAGCTCAATATTCGCGGGCGATTTACATTTCAATTTTGAAGACAGATGAAAGCAATTGTTGTTGCTGCTAGCATTGTGTTGTATTGTGTTTGGTGTCGTCTTTGACACGTTCCGGGGATAATGTCGTACGCCCCTTCACCGAATGCTGATATAATTATAACACTGACGTAACTGTTCCATAGGAAGCATTGCGTATCAAACACTTCGGTCTAGTGTTACTATGCCTTATGCATTTGAACCATTCAGGCATTTTATCGTCGGTTTTGTTCTGGTAAGACATGCCAGTTAAACTCAGAGGAAAACTACATCTGTCGTCTGTAGTCCACCACCAATCGCAGGCTTTAAATGTGAGCAGGACATTGTTGTCATGATCTAGTGATGTTTTAGTTAAAAAAAAAAATAAATAAATAAATAAAAAACTTAATTGCCATAAAGATAATCAGTAAGTGTACTGCCCAAACGCTTTAAACATGCCGGTCTGCTCATGTTCATCCTTCAGTTTCTGTTGGACAAATTTCAAGAAGCTAATCTCATCATTTAGACATTTTTCATACAAGACATCACATGATTTATTTTCCCAGAGACGATTTCTCCCGCGACTAGATTATGGCCTGTTTACTTAAGTCAAACTATCGAATCACATGAAACAGAGATAAAGACATGTCTGTAAATAAAAAGAAAGAAATCCGTATCTGTACACAAAGATCCACAGAATCAGCCCTACAAGCAGATTATTTCCGTTTTTAACTATATAAACTAGTATGAATGGTCTTAGTCTGGCATGTGGTATCAAACCACAGTTCTAACGTGCAGATGTATGCTTGTTTTCGCATAGCATTAATGTTGTCCTTCAGGTTTGTAACCATAACTAAGCGCTAGCTGACTATACGATAGATAAAAAAAAAATCAGATTGTTGTGCCCTTAGCTTTCGTTACACAATGTGACCTCTGAAACTTCCCTCAGTTTTTGTTTGTTTGTTTTGTTTTTTGTTTTTGTTTGTGTGAGTTTTTTTGTTTGTTTGTTTGTTTCGTTTTTGATGTTTAATCAGGCATGTCCTAGCATGCTGCCATAGCGTATTCAGGGTTGATGTTCCATTTTCACAAGTGCGTCTGATTGTCCCATCAAAGTCATCGATGGCGGCAGATCAATGAGGCGAAATCAGGAAACATATTATGCCGTTCTCTATCCTACAGTGGACTGTCCCCCGCTTTGACTAGGCAACGATGCAATTATCACTATGACTATGCAGCCAAACAGTGGCGGTTTGCCAAGGGTGTAAGTCAAACGAGTTGCCTTTGACACAAACAACGCAAGTTACTTTGGCTCAGTGTCATATCTCATCTGATGAATAACTGTCATAGTAATGTAAGTCTGACCATTCATTGTGGACTGCTGTGGCTTCTCCAGCATGAAGAGGTTCGACATTACTGTACATGTAGAGGTTAGGATGAGGGCATAGGATATCACGAACATTACTAAACGAGAGAGAGAGAGGGGGGGGGGGGGAGGAAGGAGAGAGAGAGAGAGAGAGAGAGAGAGAGAGAGAGAGAGGGGGGGGGGGACGTCGGGTAAAGAGGTGGGTGAAGATCAGGATGGGGAAGGGGGTGGGAGGAAACAGGGCACAAATACTATTCCCCCGATGAATGTAACGTCCAGTATAACTAGCTTGCACTCCGCGTGGATACCAGGGTAATGGGAAGGGCGCAGGGTAATGGGAAGGGCGCAGGGTAATGGGAAGGGCGCAGGGTAATGGGAAGGGTGCAGAGTAATGGGAAGGGTGCAGGGTGATGGGAAGGGCGCAGGGTGGTGGGAAGGGTGCAGGGTGATGGGAAGGGCGCAGGGTAATGGGAAGGGTGCAGAGTAATGGGAAGGGTGCAGGGTGATGGGAAGGGCGCAGGGTGGTGGGAAGGGTGCAGGGTAATGGGAAGGGTGCAGGGTAATGGGAAGGGTGCAGGGTGGTGGGAAGGGTGCAGGGTGGTGGGAAGGGTGCAGGGGTAATGGGAAGGACGCAGGGTGATGGGAAGGGCGCAGGGTGGTGGGAAAGGGTGCATGGTAATGGGAAGGACGCAGGGTGATGGGAAAGGGCGCAGGGTAATGGGAAGGGCGCAGGGTGATGGGAAGGGCGCAGGGTGATGGGAAGGGTGCAGAGTAATGGGAAGGACGCAGGGTGATGGGAAAGGGCGCAGGTAATGGGAAGGGCGCAGGGTGATGGGAAGGACGCAGGGTGATGGGAAGGGTGCAGAGTAAATGGGAAGGGTGCAGGGTGATGGGAAGGGCGCAGGGTAATGGGAAGGGTGCAGGGTAATGGGAAGGGTGCAGGGTGATGGGAAGGGCGCAGGGTGATGGGAAGGACGCAGGGTGATGGGAAGGGTGCAGAGTAATGGGAAGGGTGCAGGGTAATGGGAAGGGTGCAGGGCTGTAAAAATGTCGGAAGGGTTGTAGGTAAGGAGGAAGTCAGACTTTTTTCTCTTTTTTCTTTTTTTTTTCATTTATTTCTTTTCTTTTCGTTCTTGTTCATGTGAAGCCCTTCAGCATCAAACCTTGTCGCCGTGTGACGTTCCTGCGAATCAGCAGTTTCTTGTAAAACAAAATAAGGTAAGGGGGAAATAGACAGACAGACAGAAAGAAAGAAAGACGGACAGACAGAAAGACAGACAGGAGATAAAAAGAAAGAAAACAAAGAAGAAGTACACAGAAGGTAAAAAGGAATCTCGTTTTGCTCTCAGCAACTGACACACGTGCAGATAATGAGCACGTAACACATGTAATTCAATAGTTTTTTTTTTTTCTTTTCTTTTCTTTTGACTTCATTTAGACGAAAAAAAAACAAAAAAAAACAAGACCAGGAGAGCAAAAGACAGAATAGAAACTAATGTTAAAAAAAAGAAAAGAAAAAGAAAGAAAGAAAAAAGAAAAAGAATAGGAGAAAAATCTGCTTCCGTTTTTACCTTCGGCGAAGAGGTCTTGTTTTCATTATACCTATTGGTTTGTGTGTCTGTATCTATGCAAGGTTTCGCAAAAACTTGCTGAAGTGATCTTAGCAAAAGTTGGCAGACCATGGATCCTGACCCACGAAGAAACTCAGAAAAAAAAAAAAAAAAAATGACTTAGATTCAGATCAAAGAGCGGGTCTATCATTATAATGTTTACCATCTTTTAAATGTTAAAATATGCATTTTGAAAAAAAAAAAGCGTTAAATTCTCAAACATATCACACGGATCACAGTGAAAAGAAATCAAGAATACTGGACGAGCTGATATCTATGAACTTCAACATGTGGCATGGTAGTGGATGTAACCCTGATTCTATGAACATTTCATTTCAATCCAATTCATCTTGTTTTCAGCTCAGCCGACCCCGAGGGGACATGGTAGAGGTTTTGCCTCGTCAAAGGCAGTTCCTTTTGTAGATGTTGAAACAGCTGCGTTGGACAAAAGTTAGTCGCACACCGAACTGCAAATATTTCATTGCCTGCAATTGCAACCGACGCAGCGAGGAACAACCAGTTTTGATGTGTTGGGTAGGGGTTAATTGTGTGACAGGAAGTGTACAAGCCTGATGCAGATTCGCGTTCTTTATGGAGTGCTTCTGGTTTTCAGTCTGAATTCGTTTTCAGCTTATCGATATGAGTCTCTTTCCCCGTTCAGTATTGACGTGTTTCTGTCTTTGTATAATTCTTTGTTTCTGGCTTTTTTTTTTTCTAAACTTCTGGCGAGCGTATGTTTCTATATATGTATGTATCTCTATGTAGCCTGTGTGTATGTTTATAAGTATGAGACTTAATAATGTGTGGAAAGTATTAGACTTAAATTTTGTGCACTCGTTTACGTTTTGGTATGCACGTAAATTTGTTTGGGGTACTCTTTTGACATGAATCAGAAATCGGAGTAGATATCAAATATATATATATATATATATATATATATATATATATATATATATATATATATATATATATATAATATATACACAACGTGGAGGTTTCTTTATGTCAATGTACTTTAAGACACGTGTATTTCAAACCAATGGCCTGGCAATACATTATCATACACTATCAGGGGGGAAAATGAGAGAATCAGACATACCCCTCATCATAGCCATCTGGAATTCTTAGCACTGAGAGACACTGTCAGTGTGGCCAGTTTGAGAAAGAAGAACAAAGTGTAATAAACCTGGTCCTGCGTTGGAATATGCAAAGGTGTATGTAAATCCGTATCCTCTTTCAAACACTTACTATTTATACTACATTAGCCCAGATATAGACAATGCAAAGCTGTGAAATCAGAAACAAGAGGCAACCAGCATCACCAAAGGATGAACCTTTTCAAATCAAAATTTAGAAAGAGTGGGGGTTAGTTGCCGCCAAGGACATTGACAAACAAAGTACAGGACAAGACACAAAGTGTCAATGTCCTTGGCGGCAACTAACCCCCACTCTTTCTAAATTTTGCTTCGTTCTCCGCCATCAGTCGCTCCATTTTGAAACTTTTCAAACCAGTTCGTGCGGCACCTTCCCGCCATGGCGGTGTTCACTGCTGTCATTGTCACATTGATGCCACCTCTGAAGATGCTAGATTTGCCATTCCCTGCCTAGACTACTGGTAGCGAAGAGGCTGTAGCAGTTCTGAAGACTGAAGGTATATGGAGAGGGGGAGTACAAGAAGAGTGCAGGAGGAAGAAAAAAAGGATAGGGAAGAGAATCGAAAATGGAAACTTTTTTTTGTTTGGAGGAGAAACCCTGGAAATGTAGCCTGCTGATTAATGCCTTTCGCCCTTCTGTTTTCCCGATACAGGAGGAGGTAATGATGGGGTGGCGTTGGAAGGACGGGGAGGGTAGTAGGTGAGTGAAGAACTATAAGCGAGACGCAACAAACAACAAAAGCAAAGCCGCTGCCGCGGAACAAATGCAACTACAGAAAGGGGGAATGAATCAAAAATAGATTAATGGAATAAAGACCCTGCAGTCAGTGAAAGATGGAGATATAAGTAAGAAACACACTGGGCTGTATGGGACACAACATAGAAAGAAGGAAAAAAACAGCACTGCAACGTCTTTTTTTTTCTTTTTTTCTTTTGTTTGTTTGTTGTTTCTAATTAAACTTTGCCTTAAGTTTACAAAGAGAAACGATTGGAAAAAAAAAATAGTCATAGCACAAAGAACGATGGACACACAAAAGAATATGTCAGAAAGCAACAAAAAAGGAACAAAGACATTAATCTTGAAATGGACAAGACCGGTCCCACTCTTCCCCATCTCCCAAGTCTCCCCCTCCTCCTTCACCCCCCCCCCCCCCACCCCACCCCCACACACACACCTCCATCCACCCTCACTCTTTTTCCACGTCCTCTTCTCCACCACCGTCACCCTTATCCCCCCCTCCACCTGTTCCTTCTAATTAAACTCCGTCCCTGTTTGCCAGCATACATTGTTAATGAGTGCTGCCTTTCCTCCCAAGAGCTCTGGTTTGTCACTGCCGTTGTGTTCATGGAATCGATGACACACACTGGAACAGAAACCTGCCAAAAATGATGCCGGTGGAAACCTGTCTGGCAAAAAAATCCGAATGTGTGATCAGTTTGCTGTAAAGTGTACGGGTTTGCAGTTTGTTTTACCCGGGGTCGAATGGAATCAGTAAGGAAGACTGATCGATCGAAATAGGAGGAGGGAAGTGGGGAGGACCGGGGTTGGGGTGGGGTGGAGGTTGTTGAGTTGTAATAGAATGTTGAGAAGGAAAAGAGAGAGGAGAGATGTGAAAAGGTACGGGAAAGGGTTCGGAGGAGAAAGAACTGGAGGATATGTATATGTGGAGAGGATATATATATGTTCCTCCTGCATGTAACGACCAGAATAATTAGCTGCACTCTGTGTGGATACCGCGGTTATAGGAAGAGTGCAGGGCTGTGAATTGTAAGAGTTGTAGGATGTTCGCGGAGTGAAACAAGCAGGAAATTAACTTATTCCGCCCCCCTTTGCTTTTCTGTTGGTTCATCAGAAATCCTTCAACATCAAGCCTTGTCACTGTCTGACATTCGTTAGGTCAGCAGTTTCTTGTAGAAAAAAGTACAAAGGAGAAATAGAAAGAAAGGAAAAAGAACAAAGAAAGAAAGAAAGAAAGAAAGAAAGAAAGAAAGAAGGAAGGGAAGGAAGGAAGGAAGGAAGGAATAATAAGAGAAAGAAAGAAGAAAGAAAAGAAAGAAAGAAAGAAAGAAAGAAAAGGAAGAAAGAAATAAGAAAGAAAGCAAGGAACCATACTGAATGTTAAAAGGAATCTCGTTTTGCTCTCAGCAACAGCCTGACGTACAGTTAATGAGCACATTGCACACATCCTTTAATACCGTTCTGCTTTTTTAATGACAGAAAAAAGACGACAATAAAGAGAGAAAGAAAAAAAAAACTAAGCTAAAGGAAGAAAACAAAAATAATAGAAAGAAAGGTTAAAAAAAAAAAAAAAAAAAAACAGGAGAAAATCTCTACTTCCGTTTTTACCTTCGGCGAAGAGGTCCTGCTTTCATTATTAGTTTGCATGTCTGTGTTTATGAAGACTTCGCAGAACATGCTGAGGCAATTTCTACAAAAGTTTCTTTAGGAAAGCCTTCTTCAACCATGATATCTAAATGCTGTGTCTGTTTTCTGACCTGACTTTTTATGTACTGCATGCAAAACTGTATTGTTTACGCTTGAACTGATGAACTTGATAAGTGCGCCTGTGTGTGTATGTGTGTGTGTGTGTGTGTGTGTGTGTGTGTGTGTGTGTGTGTGTGTGTGTGTGTGTGTGT
>JADBJO010003697.1:165940-180940 GCA_016801955.1 Conus betulinus | reverse complement strand
TATTGTTGCCCACATTAGAGATTGATCGTAAGGAAAGAAGTAATCTACACGGGATAGGGGCAACACAGCAATGAAGAATGAGAAAGGCAAAGCATGTCAAACCATGGGGACTTCATTGCCCGTTGGTTTGACAATCAACCGCAAAGTGAAGGGTAGCCAAAATGGGAAATAATTTATGTTATAATAGAAAGAAAGTGAGAAAGAAAGATATAGATAGAAAGACAGAAAGAAAGAAAGACAGAAGGAAAAAAAAGAAAAAAAAGTAAAAGGGAATTTTGTTTCGCTCTCAGCATCAGACACACGTACAGTTAATGAGCACGTAGCACATGTCCTTCGAGAGCTTTTTACTGTATCAGAAAACAAACAACAACAACAACAACAACAAAAAAAGAACCCTGATAGAAGGAAGACAAAGATAAGGAGATAAAAAACCCTCTAAAATCGAATTAAAGAAAGCTTTTAAAAAGCAGTAGAAAACCTGCCGTTTTTACCTTCAGCAACAATGCCCTGTTTTCATCATGCCCATTGGTTTGTGTCTCTGTATGTACTAAAGATTTCGCAAAACCTGATGATGCAATTTTATCAAGTTGGTGAAACGCTGATTCCGACCCAAGAGCGAATCCAGAAAAACAAATTGGAATGGATTCAGTTGAATGGGCGGTTCTTATAATTTTCTTTTACTATATTTTGAATATTAAATACACTTTTTTTTCAATATTCTGTGTGAATTTCTCAAGCAGTAACGCATGGGTCACAGTGAAAAAAGTCAAGCACACAAGACGTGCTGACCATTTAAGAATTTTAAGATAATACATGGCGTGGGTCCATATGTAAATATGATTCTGCAAACAGTTGATTCCAGTCCACTTCATGTTGACTCTTTATGTAGCCTATGTATGTTGATAACATGAGAACTGGAATTGAAATGAATTTATCAGACTTAAGTTGTGTTCAGTCGTGTGCATTTCGGCATGCACGTGAATTTGTTTTTGAGTACTATTTTGACATGAATCAGAATCGGAATAGATACTTAACGCAGTGTAAACACAATCTGGGTTTTGAAATGTCAATGCATTTTATGACACGTGTATGTCGAACAAGTCGTACCAATTGTTCCATTACACGCTGTCAAAACATTAAGAGAATCAGACATAACCATCCTAGATTTCTTAACACTGAGGGTCATGATCAGTATGGCCAGCGTAATTAAAGTGTAAAGAATAACTAACCATACTAAGATCTAGTCTTACAATGGATTTCGCAAAGGCACGCATAAGTCAGAGTTCTTTTTCAAATATGTACTGGTCATTGTTCATTCAACCAGATAGAGACAAGACAAAGTCATGAAATCAGAAACATGAGGCAATCAACAATGCCAAAGTATGATCGATTTCAAACCCGTTCTTCCTGCAGCTTCCCATCACGATGATGCGCACTGGTTCCATTGTCCTAACGATGCCACCTCTAAAGATGACGGGTTTGCCCGTTCCCTGCCTAAACTACTGGTAGCAAAGTGGCTGTAGTGCCAGACAAGATGAACAGATGGAGAAGGGGAGTTGGGGAAGGGAGGAGGGAGGAAGGTAAAGGACTGGGCAGAGAATAAAGAAAAGGAAACTTTTTGTTTGGAGGAGAAACCTTTTCAAATGTAGCCCGCTGATTACTGCTTTTCGTCCTTCTGTCTTGCCTATATAGGAGGAGGTAATAATGGGATGGGGTTAGAGGGAGGGTGAAGTGGAGGGGCGAGGGGTGGGTGAGAGAAGAATTATAAGCGAATCCTAACAAACAGCAAAAGAAACAAAGCCACTATGATGGAACAAATGCAATTATATAAAAAGTGAATAAATTAAACAGAAATAGAAGAGACACTGTAGTCAGCGAAAGATGGAGATATAAGAAAAAAAAAAAAAAGTTGCCACCGCCTCCATAGGTTTTGTTTCACATGTTACACAAAATAGAGAGAAATAAGGAAAAAATACAGCTTCATTCTTTCTAACTGTCCTAAAAGAAAGAACAAAACAAAAATAAAGCACAAAGAGAGATAGACAGACTGAACGAATACACGCTCGTATGTGAGTGGATACGCTAGCACGCGTGCGCGCGTGTCTGTGTGAACTGATCTCACATTATAAAACAAATCCTTTGCTGCAGCTGCATATGAACATGATACATACTTTATCCTGCCTAAACAGTTCATAGTGTGAGCGCCCATATGATCACAGGTAGTGGCCTTTTATATCATGGTTACAGTTCCATCTATACCCTTCAATATCACAAACCAACACACATCTGAAAGACGTCAGGCACGACCATACAAAGAGAATGGACTCAACCAAGCAAGCAACTCTGTATTTCCTATCGACAAGGGTTGCCTGGAGAGTTGTGGCCAGTGGCACGCTGAGTAGCCAATGTTACATAAGGCACGCTTGATTTGTTTTCATGAAAGCTGAAAACTGTTGTGAATTCACGGAGCCTGTTTCCCAATCGCGTACGTCACGCAATCATGTCATCGAATCACAAGAACTGTCCTTCCAATAACAACGACCCCATGGTAGAGCGACGTTGCGTGTATGGGCACACGCACAGAATAAGTTGCGATTGTTGTCAACATTAGACATTGATTGTGAGAAAGGAAATAATCTGTTCATGATGGGGACCACAGCAGCAACGAAAGCTAAGAAAATAAAAACATGTCAAATCATGGAGTACTTCACTGCCCATTGCTTTGAAAATCAGCCACGGAGAGAAAGGTAGGCTTCAGGAAAGATAGCTTAAGTTGTTCAGTATTGATGTCTGGTTTCAAACCAAAGCACAAAAAGAACAACAACAACAAAAAATTCTGCAGAGATAATTCATGTTTTTCAATGAAAGATGGAGTTAGATTATTGTTTATACCGTAACAACTATGAAAGGGATCATTTTACATTCAAATCAACATCAAACTTGTGTTTTCCCAACAGCTACATCTAAGCTTCACTCATCGCCGCCATTGCACGGGCAATCGAGAGGAAGCAGTGAATGTCAAACTATCGTACAGAAATCCACCAAAAGAGACATAGCATTGCTGTCAAGTCATTCAGCTAGTATTCGGTGGTGTGTCCCTTCTGATCTAAAACAAAACGAAACAACAACAAAACACACACACACACACACACACACACACACACACACACACACACACACACACACACACACACACACACACACACAAACACAGTCCACACACACACAAATGCCCCACGCACACACACACACACACACACACACACACACACACACACACACACACACACACACACTCGCACGCGCGCGTGCGGACACGCACACAAACGCAGTACATCCACAGACATCCCCCCCCCCCCCCCCCCCGACACACACACACACACACACACACACACACACACACACACACACACACACAAACGCAGTACATCCACATACGAGGCCCCTAACTGACGACAATACTTGCTAGTCGCAGCCTCTGGAGGGCATCACCACACCCAGGGTGATTCCTGTTGAACTTGCTAACCTGAGATCGCTATGAGAACATGGTAACAAGATCCACAGAAGTTGGTGTTGTCTCATTCTGATCGACGAGTATGATCATGATGAAGAAGAAGATGTAATGCAGTTCCATTCTGTTTTGAAACTGCATGACAGGACTCTACTCTTCCTTTCATACAACATCCCAGCGTCTACACATCCTGGGAGATAGAGACACTTGCAGCATTGGTCAGGAAGTTCGCGCAAATTCTCAACGACTCGTTCAATACATGAATGAAACTCGAATGAATATTTCTAACAACATTCATGCTGAGTTGATAGCAATCTCAACCTGGGGCAGAAAGCCGGTCCAGAACGAACATTTCTCAAATCCCTCACGTGAAAACGGCTCCATTGGGAATCGACCCACAACTCTCAAGCTCGGATCCTCGACGCTGAGTAATGTGCCGAGTGGTATACATTCCATTATGGCCCAGGCCACCACACAGAGCGCTTTGGGGCATAGCACCACATAAAGACAAAAAATCCCGCTGGTGGTGGGTTGGGGAGGGGGCGGGAAGGGGAGAAATCAAACAACAGATGTAAACATCGCACATTGAAATATGATAGCTAAGCTACTAAACTCCAAATTTCAAGTAACACCATGTCATTCTGAAAGTGCAAGCCACTTTGTAAAATCAATTCATCATCAAAAAAAAAGACAGACACTGCAGAGTGGGCGGCCAGTGTCTACCCTGGACAATAATAAATGTACAGTCGACCTGCCATTAGGTTATGAAACGGTTGGAAAGTTGCCTGGACAATACGTACAGTCAACCTGTCGCGCGAGGTTATGAAACAGCTCAAACGTTAAGAACTAGATAGGGGGAAAAGTGCAGACGTTATAGCATACAGCACAAAGACAAAGAACATAATGGACCATTGTAAAGAAAGATGAACATTCAAACAGAAAAGACAGAATGAGAGAGATTGACAGAACAGAGAATTAAGCGCACCTAGTCCCAGAAGGTGAGATAACATTACTACTAAAAAAAAAAAAAAAAAAGCTCCCGGTGTTTCCAAGAGAACTACTACCATTTCATTGCCTCTTTTCGTTTACATATTCAGGTCAGTTCAATGCGAAAGTTCCAGGATCGCACTGCAATCCTTGTAGTCTGCAGAACAGGGATAATACAATGTCATCTTGGCACATGGAAAAGCGGCTGAAGTCGTTGAAGAATAAGGAAGCAGAGGGGTGTGTGTACGTGTGTGTGTGTGTGTGTGTGTGTGGGGGGGGGGGGGGGGGGGGGGGGGGGGGGTCGATGTGCTATCGAATGAGCGTTAGTGAGGGTCAGGCTTTACTGCTCTTTTAGATATCAATAAGAGTTGAAAAGGTTGAAGACAAACCTTCTGGGAGATCAATCTTTCAGTGCCTCAGCTCTAACATACTTTGACACTCGAAGGTCGGACTGATTTTTGGAAGTATCGAAAATAAACTGAACTTTTCAAGAGGGCTAAAAATCCTTAGAACCCAGCAAATCAGCCGTAGTCGTTTTAATGGAAAGTAGACCAGGAATAAAAAAAAAAAATAAAAACAGAATAAGGAAATCAAATTACTCTGGAATGTATTACGGAAACAAAGCCAATGGAACATAAACTTGCCGGTTCGGTTTTCTAAGAATGCACCTTACAGTTTGGCAGAAACAGAGACACAAACAAGACATCTTTTTTCCTTTGTTTCCAATCGATAGTCTGTTGTGTTGGGAACAGTCAGAACTGTCTTCTGAGTGAAACAAACAAACAAACAAACAAAATAGCAAGCAAGCAAACAAACAAACAGTATAAGCCATGAAACAATACAATCACGTCTCGTGATTTACAAATGATAAGAGTACCGACTATAGATCTAGAAAATTGAATATTTCCTTTGAAGTACAGGCCAGGATAATGATTGTGATATTGATTATCTTAGTTTTACAGGCACACCGTTTCATATCCATGTCTTTTCTCTTTCTGAATCAACTTGTAAGCTGACTGTTTGGGCAGAATTCCTTTGGGCGTACCCTTCAATGGCATCTGCCCCATGAAAATAGCAGTCATTCTTGGTGACGAGAGCTCTTAAACAGTTTATCACACTAGAAGATTTGAACATCACATCTTACAAAGACGCCCGATCTAGTGTATCGTAGGACGTCATTTTAGATACAACATACCTAACTGTGTCCGAAAAAAAAAATCCTAGCATAGATCGACGCTGACTTGCCTTGAGAAGGCTCAAACTTGGAGATTGTCCCATTAACTCAATGCTGAGTAAACATCGTGTATTGAGACAAGAGTGCATTGTATTACCACTGGGGTTGCGAAAAAAAATAAATAATAAATAAATAAAAAGGAAGACTGTGCAATACAAAACAAAACTGTTCCACACCCGTGTTCCCATACAAACCTTGCACTCCGCTTATCGACCAAGCTTAGCACTTGATTGTGAAGGGGAGGAAGGGGATGGTAGGGCAGTGGGAGGGGAACAGGGAGGAGACAGGTGATGGGATAGGTAGGCAGGAGTGAGGGGCCAGCTGTTGCTCGTATCGCAGGGCGGAACGGATAAGCTTGCGTCTGGCTCTTGGCGTTCACTGACTTGCACGGAAATGGAGGTGTCAGAGAGAAGACAGAATCCCCCCCCCCCCCCACCCCCATGGCCGATACCTCTAATCCCACCCCCCCATCTCCTTTGTCCCCTTCACCTGCAGCACATCTCTCTTCTCTGCTCATGCGCGCGCGCGCGCGCGCACACACACACACACACACACACACACACACACACACACACACACACTTCACTCATACATATTTATAGTTACAAACGTGACACTGGAAATTAAAATTACTTACAAACAATAAAACATGCGTGTAACACCAAAATGGGAATTTCAATCTTTCTTTCTCCTTTTGTAGTGCAAATAAAGTACACACACTCAGCCACTCTTGATTATATATACATAAATGTGTGCACGTATGAGAGAGAGAGAGAGAGAGAGAGAGAGAGAGAGAGAGAGAGAGAGAGAGAGAGAGAGGAGATTTATTATTTAAAATCATTAAGATGAGACATATTCCAGACATTTCTATTCCTCACTGTTCCAGGACATGCACACATAAAACAGAAACACACCCACACTCCAGCATCTATACTTTCCCGCTTGCTCACGGACATACACACCCCCGCGCACATGCTTGTGTCACAGTGATCCATCGCCTCTTCTTACACGCTGTGTTTGTTTAAAAACGCAATGGATTTGAACACAAAGCTCTTTTTTTTTGCGCATCAGCTTAGCTCTGGGAACACAAAAAATCGTCTGCCTGATGGAAGGAGCACAAACTGTCGCGCAAGCGTATGCCCACTGTCACTAACAATCGCACGAGCCTTGTTGACCGCACGCCTTTCATACAACTCACTCATACTCTCCTGTCTCTCACCAACAATCTTGCCGCAGATGTTCACAACGCTATCCAAGAGTTTTGCTGTTTTTTTTTTCAAATTAAGATTTCCATACCAGCAAATGCATGAAAAAGTCAAGACAGACTCAATAAAACTCCTGTAAAATGTTTTAAGAATTTTTGGCTGGACATGCAGATTCCTCAATTTGCGTAGGAATCCTCTACCCGTTCCACTTTTTCTCCATCAATGTAAAGATCAGGCACATAATTTTCCGCTTTCCTAAAATCTATGATCATCTCCTTTGTTTTTTTTTTACGTTAAGCTCAAGATAATTTTTTTACACCAGGTGCTGAAAACGCTCAACTTCATCAAAATATGTTACATCAGAATTGGAAGGTCTACAAGGGCTGTATCATCTGAATATTTAATGACTGGTGTTTCTTCTGTACCAATGCAGTCGTTGGTGTACAGAGTAAAGAGGACAGGAGAAAGAACGGTACCTTGAGGGGAACCTGTGGAGCAAAAGAGGACAGATGACATGACAGATTGATAGCGCACTGACTGGGATCTGGAGATGAGGAAATCTGTGATCCACAGGATAAGCCTGGGTCTGACATTTAAGGATAAAAGTTTGTGCGCTAAGAGATGAGGCTGGATGGTGTTAAAAGCTGATGAAAAATCAATAAAAAGATCTCCAGGTGAGTGTAAGCGTTGTGTAAAAGTGTGAGAGTGGCATCGTCTATGCATCTGTTGCGAGAGTGGCATCGTCTGTGCATCTGTTGCGAGAGTGGCATCGTCTGTGCATCTGTTGCGATACACACACACACACACACACACACACACACACACACACACACACACACACACTCTCTCTCTCTCTCTCTCTCTCTCTCTCTCTCTCTCTCTCTCTTCTCTAAAAGACACACACACACACACACACACACACACACACACACACACACACACACACACACACACATCTCTTCCTCTCCTTGTACCAATCAGAGGACGTTGAAACATTTTTTGAATGAGTGCACCTGATAGCACCACAACACATCCTATCTCTCTGTTTCTCATATGAACTGGCAGTGTTTTCCTTCATTTTTCAACTGAGGTTAGTTTTTAATCTATACAATTTATGTATTCATTTTTTTTGTCTTTCATTCATTTACTTTTTCAGGCTTTTTTTTTATCTATCATTTTTTTTTTTTTCATATTTTTTTTCTTTCACCTGTGGCGAACTACTTTGCATCGCAGACTCCTTGTTCTCATGGCGATCTCAGTTTTCTCCATGTCTTCAGCAGCCTTAGTCTGATTCCGTCGGGGTCACCAGTATCGGCGAGTCGATGGGGATGTCGCTGGATGGATGTGGTGGCGCCCTCTAGAGGGAGAGCTCACTCACGCGACTAAGCAATTATTGTCGTCAGTAGGGGGTTTAGTAGGTGGTTTCGTGCGCGCCACTGAACACCACCGAAGTGACTCGGCATCAGTGCAGTGTCTCCTCCGGTGGTTGCCTCTTGATGATTTGATATTGACTGCTCCCTGTGGGGTGCCAGTGCCGGAGCTGCAGCAGGCCAGACCGGGCTGTGGCTTTGGATGGGTACTAGAATGAGAGTCGACGATGCATTGATACTGGGGTGGCACACAAAGATGGGATAGCAAGAAGAGAAAAAACAAACAGTAATAAAAGCTGTCGCTCTTGCTGTTATTTGCTTTACGTTTATGTTGTACCTTGTAATGGTGTCGCCTTTGACAGGGTTCGGGGTTAATATAGGACTCCACTAAATCATAATCATTCTATATGAAACATTACACATCAAACACTTCGATCTAATGCCACTGTACCTTGTGCAATTGAACAGTACAGTTATTTCATCTTCGTTTTTTTTTATGGGTAGAATGGACGAGACATGCCCATTAAACTCCGAAAAAAAGAACATCTGTTGTAGAAAATCCACCATCAATCTTAAGTTTTAAATGTGAAAAGAACATTGCTATGATGATCTTTTTAGCGATGGTTTTCGAGAAATAACATTAGTTACCATTAAATAAATCAATAGGTCTGTCCGTCCCAACTCTTCTGTCTGTCCGTCCCAACGGCAGTTCTGCACAATGACATCTTTCATCAGTATTTGACAGATTGCAAGCGGCAATTCTTATCCCTTAGACCTGTATCATGCAAGGCATCTCGGCATCTATTTTCTTAGAGAGGATTTTCCCACGAAAAGTTCACGGCCTGTTTTCTTCTTAAGCTAAACTGTGGAACCATTGCATGAAACAGGAGTAAAGCCGTGTCTATCCATAAAAAAAAAAAAAAATCCGCATACATACACAATGTTTTTCATGATCAGCATAACGAGCAGACGATGTTCACATTATCTATAAAGTATTATGCATGGTCTTGGTCTCATAACTGTTTTCAAACCAGATTTATAACGTGCGTATGACTTGTTTTTTACATAGCAGTATTGTTGTTCTTCATGTTAATGTAAATGTTATGGCTGAATATGCGATTATTTAAGATGGTTGTGCCCTTAACTTTTCATACAAAATTCTGACCCCTGAAACCTCCCTCAGTTTGTTGTTTTTGTTTCTTTGTTTGTTTTTTTTTAGTGTCATGCGTTTCTTACCATGATGCCATGGCGTATTCGGGGTTGTTGTCCCATGCTCATACGTGCGCCTGATAAATTCTTTTCAAAGCTGTCAATGATGGCCAGATCTACAGGAAAAATCAGAAGGGATATTGTGGTGTTTTCCATCCTACAGTGGACCATCACCCGGTTGGCTTGACAACGATGCAAATATCAGCGTGGACTATGCGGCGTAACAGCAGCGTTTTGCAAATGGCGTTGAGTCGTCGAAAGAGTTGCTTGTGACACAAAACATGTAAGTGGATTTTCACCAGTGCAAATGTCGTGTTGATAAAAAGGTATAACTGCCATAGTAATGTGATTCCCATCATTCACTGTGGACCGCTCGCGCTCATGTCACGTGTTGAAGCTGGACATTATTGTACGTGTAGAAGTTGGGTTGTGAGCATAGAATATAAACAAAATAAACCGAAATGTGAGCATGGGTGTGAGCGCAAGAGAGTGTGAGAAAGAGGCAGGCAGACAGAGAGACAGACAGACAGAGACGTGAGGAAAGGAGATGTGGGAAAAGATCAGCATGAAGGTGGGGGGAGGAGGGAGGGGGGGAGGGGTGTGTGTGGCAACTGCTGTTCCTGCAATGCATGTAACATCAGTATAATAAGCGTACACGTGAGATATTCGATAAAGAGGAAAAACCGTCTTGGGCTGGTGTAACCGTTAGTAATGGCTATTCTGGTAAACATCGGGCATCATCTGTGACCTATAATGAACATACACATTTTCAGAAAGAGCGGCCAAGAACTTTCGGAGATTTTCAATAAAGAGGAAAACCATTATGGGCCGTTAGTAACGGCTATAACGCTAAACTAAAACATCGGGCATTATCAGTGACCCATAATCAACATACCTACAATTTTTTTAGAAAGATCGGCCAAGTACTTTCTGAGACATTCCATAAAAAAGAAAACCCATATGGGCTGTTATAGCTGTTAGTAACGGCTACAACGGTAAACTAAAACATTGGGCATCATCCTTCGCCCATAATGAACATACCTACATATTTTCAGAAAGATCGGCCGAGTACTTTCTGAGATATTCCATACAGAAGAAAAAACGTTATGGGCCGTTGTAGCCGTTAGTAACGGCTATAACGGTACACTAAAACATCAGGTATCGTCCGTGACCCATAATGAACACACCTACAAATTTTCAGAAAGATCGACAAAGTGCTTTCTGAATTATTCCATAAAGAAGAAAAAAACCGTTATGGGCCGTTATAGCCCTTAGTAACGGCTATAACGGTAAACTAAAACATCGGGCATCATCTGTTACCCATGATGAACATACCTACATATTTTTAAAAAGATCGGCCCAGTAGTTTTGTCTGGAGCGAGTAGAACACATTTTGACCGCGGACGGACGGACAGACACACAGACAGCATTTCTTCGCTCCCATTCTAAAGTACTCCCTGTTCTATAAGAACTGGGAGTATGAAAAAAGAAAGGAAGGAAGGGAGGAAGAAAGACAGAAAGAAAAATATTGAATGTTAAAAGGAATCTCGTTTTGCTCTCAGCAACAGATTGGCGTACAGTTAAATGAGCACGTAGCATGCTTCCTTTAATACCGTTCTCCTCTTTTTTTTCTGTTTTTTTTTTTTTTTTAGTAGCAGAAAGAAGACTATGAGAAGAAAAAAAAATAGATAGAGTAAAAATGACAGAAAGAAAGATGAAAGAAACAGGAAAAAATCTACTTCCGCTTTTTGCCTTTGGCGAATAGGTCCTGTTTTCATCATGACCGTTAGTTTGCATGCCTGCATGTATGAAGACTTTGCAGAACTTGCGGAAGCGATTTTAACACACGAAAAAAAAAATGATGGAACGTTGACTCCGACCGAAGAACGAACCCAGAAAGATTGGCATGGGTCACAGTGAATTGAAACCAAGCATACTACATGTGTTGATATCTAAGAATTTTAACACGGTATGGGTCTTGAAGTGAGCTGATTGTGTGAACCATTCATTTCAATCCAGTTCATCTTGTTTTCAGTCCAGCCAACCCCGAGGGGCCATACAAGAGAGCTCACTTAATCAAAGGCAATTCCCTTGGGTAGATGTTGAAAGAGCTGGAAGAAATAACATCTTATTTTGATACTGTCAGCCACAAACTGAACCGGAAGTATTTAGCTGCCTCCAACTGCAACCGAAGCAGTGAGGACTCAGAAACAATCACTTTTGATGTTTAGGGTAAGGGTTGGTAAACAACAAGAAATGTTCAACATTGACAAAGATTCGCATTCTTCAGAGAATGCTTCTAGCTTGGTTCTGAATTTGCTTTAAACTTATCTATACGAGTCTCTTTCTCCGTTCCAGTACTGAAGTGTCTCTCTTTTTGTATCATTCTTGTGTGTTTGCTGCTTTTTTCCCCAAACGCTCGCGTGCGTATATTTGCATCCATGTATGTCTCTCTTTATGTATCCTATGTATGTTGATAAACATGAGCCTTGGAAATGAAGGAATTTACGTCACTTAAGTTTGTTCACTCATGTACATGTTGGTATCTACGTGAATTTTGTTGCTCAATACTGTTTAGACATTGATCAGAATCAGTATACATAGTTAACGTAGATGATATGAAAACAACTTGTCAGGTGGTTTTTATATGTCAATATGCTTTAACACACGAGTATTTTAAACGAGTCTTTCCAGTTGTTCGGTCATACATTATCAAGAACAAGAAAACTAGAATACCCCCCCTAATCATAACTGGCCTGGAATTCTCAGCATTAAGGGGCACCATCAACATAGCCAGTACTTAAAAGTGTGAAGAATAACTGACTATACTGACATCTAGTCTTGCGGTGATTTGTGCAAAGGCACACGTAAGTCAGCATCCTCTTTCAAATAGTTACCATTCATTGTTGGTTCCCCGATACAGACAAGGCAGAGCCGTGGAATCAAAGAAGAGGCAAACAACATCAGCAAAGGGTGAACGATTTCAAACCAGTTCCCCATGGCAGCTTCCCATTATGCCGGAGCGCACTGAATTCAGAGTCCAAACGATGCTACCACTACAGTTTCAGGGCTAAACCTTCACCGCCTAAACTGCTGGAAGGGAGGCAGCTGTAGAATTGGAGAAGATGAAAAGATGGAGAAGGGGAGGATGAGAAGGAAGGGGGGGGGGGGGGTAAGGGACGGGAGAGAGAATCCGAAAATGGAAAGGTTTTGTTTGGCGGAGAAACCCTTGAAATGTAGCCTGCTGAGTACTGCCTTTCGCCCTTCTGTTTCCCTATACAGGAGGAGGTAATGATGGGATGGGGTTACAGGGAGGAGGAACTTGAGGGGGGGGGGGGGGGGGGGGGGGGGGGGGGGGGGGGGGGGGGGGGGGGTGGGGGGGGGGAGAGAGAAGGACCATAAGTGAATCCCAACAAAACCAAAACTGCTGTCACAGAACAAACGCAACAATGAAAACAGAACAACAAATAAAAAAGAAATTATATATATATATATATATATATATATATATATATATATATATATATATATATATATATATATATATATAATATTTCTAAAAAACGCCTAATAAAAATCTGAAAGTGCTCAACCCCTTGGGGAGCAACATCTGTTAAAAAAGGATGATAAAAGGAAGTTTTAAACCCAATAGATCTGTTTCGAGCCAGCGCTCTCGTCAGGATCCTGACGAGAGCGCTGGCTCGAAACAGATCTGTTGGGTTTTAAAACTTCCTTTTATCATCCTTTTTTAACAAAATATATATATATATATATATATATATATATATATATATATATATATATATATATATATATATATATATATATATATATATGCCGCAGTCAGCAAAAGATGGAGATGTAAGTAGCAAGCAAGTTGTCACATGTTCAATGCATTTTGTTTTCCATGTCACACAAAACAGAAAGAAGCAAACAAACAATACTGCTTTGTTCTTTCTTATTAACCTTTGCCCGAAGTTTCCAGAAAGAAAGAATAAAATAAAAGCACACACACAGAAAGATAGACAGACGGAAAAAAAAATATCCGTCAGAAACCAACAAAAAAGGAACAATGAAATGGACGAGCCCGGTCCCACTCTTCCTCCAGTTCCTCCAATTCCTCGCCCCCCCCCCCCCCCCCCCCCCCCCCCAGCCCCCTTCACTCTTTCCACGTCCTCTTCTCCACCACCGCCACACTTATCCCCTCCACCCGTTCCTTCTAATTAACTCCGTCCCTGTTTGCCAGCATACATTGTTAATGAGTGCTGCCTTTCCTCTCCCAAGAGCTCTGGTTTGTCACTGCCGTTGTGTTCATGGAATCGATGATACACTCTGGAATAGAAACCTGCCAGAAATGATGTCGGTGGAAACCTATCTTGCGAATGATCGAATGTGTACTCAGCTTGCTGTAAACCCCACAGGTTTGCAGTTTGTTTCAGTCGGTGTAGCATGGAAAAAGTAAGGAAGGTTAATGGTTGGATTGGGGGAGAGGGAGAGGAACAAGGACGGAGGGGTGGGGGTGGGGGGCTTTTAAGTTCTAATGGCATGGGGAGAAGGAACGGAAAGGTGAGATGTGAAGGGGTGGGGTAGAGTGCGAGAGGAGGACAACTGAGATGTGTGTGTGTGTGTGTGTGTGTGTGTGTGTGTGTGTGTGTGTGTGTGTGTGTGTGTGTGTGTGTGTGTGTGTGTGTGTGTGTGTGTGTGTGTGTGTGTGTGTGTGTGTGTGTGCCTGTGTTGGTTATGTGTGTGTGTGTGTGTGTGTGTGTGTGTGCGTGCGTGTGTGTGTGTGTGTGTGTGTAGGGGGGGGGGGGGGGGGGGGGAGGGGCGGAGATAGGTGGTCTTGGCGTTGTCAGGAGAATTGATGGTGGAGAGTGGTCAGTAGAACCATGGTGGACAAAGTATAAAAGAACAGGGGGAATGGGTTGTGCTGTGGTGTGCCATGGTGGACAAAGTCTAGAAGAACAGATGAAAAGAGGTGTGCAGTGGTGGCATCATGGAGGGAGACTGAGAGTAGTTGAAGCATGCAGCAACAAGAGAAATGAGAAGCAACACATGAAATCATGTGTGTGTGTGTGTGTGTGTGTGTGTGGGGGGGGGGGGGGGTGGGGTGAAAGGGAGCGTACACGCGCTTTTGTTTCTGTCTCTGACCCACTTAAGGACAAAGGAAAGAAAAACTAAACGATACGGGCAACAATAGATGCAGGTGACATTCTCCTGGTGTTCCGAGTCGCTTGAGTATGTGTAAGGTGCTGAAAGTAATGAGGCGAAAGTGAGATAATAGAAGGTATTACAAAGACAACAAACCAACTTTTGATGAAGACAAACGACACCACACATTAGTTTTGAAGCACACAACGATTACTTAATATTCACTTCCACAACTGGACTGTTCAGTTTCTTGCTGCTCTTCTTTTCGTAAATGCAGGGTGGAGATAAATGAATCAGTTACCACATCGTTCCTAAAGCAGTCAAGAATGACTGGTT
>JADBJO010003697.1:150940-158440 GCA_016801955.1 Conus betulinus | reverse complement strand
AAAAAAGAAAATCTCAGAAAATCCAAAAACTCTCGATGATACATCCACAGAGTAGATAAAAACTCGAGTGTGTATTTTTAGCCTTCCCAGCTGAGTACAGTACAAGCTTAACCTTGGATAGAAGCCGGTCCAATATGAAAATCGCTGAAATCCCACATATGAAAGTGGCTATATTGGGAATCGAACCTACAACCTTCCGGACTGTAATCAGGACGTTAACTACTGTGTTGCAGTGGCTGGTTCAGGTCCATCATGTCCCAAGCAACTTGACAGGGCCCTGTAGCGCCGCAGAAAGACAGATCCAACAGGAGATTGGGTAGTGGAAATGGGGGAATAAAACAACAGATGAAAACATTGCGCATTATGACATGACAACTAAGCTCTTAAACACCTAAAAGCAACTAACCTTGGCCATTCTGAAAGTACAAACCACTTTGAAAATGCAGTTCCCAATCCTCAGGTTAGAGCGGCATGAAGGAAAAAAAAAAAATTGTTGAAAACGTAACGGTGGTGCACCGGTACCTCAACAACAACAACAAAAAAAATACATGCAAGTACAGATGTCGCAGAGTGGACAGCTGGTTAGTAACTCCTCTAGACACTATGCACAGCCAATCTGTCGCTAGGTTATGAAAGAAAGGTTAGAACGTTATGAACTGGAAGTAGACAGGGCAACCATTCAAAGACTTTAGAGCATATGCCGTAAAGACAAAAGAAATAAAGGATGAAGGTAAAGAAGGCTGAGCACCAAGACTGAAAAGCGGGTGTAGGAGATTGACAGAAAGGAGGGAATAAGGAGCACAGTACTTGCAGAAGGTGGAGATAACATTACCATTTAAAACAGCTCCCGGTGTCTCCACAGAAACAACTAGTCTCATTTCCTCTTTTCCTTTAAAATATTCAGGTCAGTTCAAGGCGAAATTTCCAGGACTGCTCTTCAGGCTTTGCAGTCTGTAGAAGCAGAGATTGGCAGATGGAAAAGCGAATGAAGTGGTTGAAGAGAGGGAGGAAGTAGAAAGGAGGGGGAGGGGGGGGGGGGGGGGGGGGGGGGGGGTGCAATGTGCAATTAAATGACGTTAGCCAGCATCGGGCTTTACCGTACTTTTAGATACCAACGAAAGTTGAAAGAGTTGAAGACAAACTTTTCGGAGATCTCTCTAAGTGTCTCTGCTTTAACTTACTTTGTCACTCAAAGGTCGGACTGGTTGTTGGACGTATCGAAAACATACTAACATTTTCCAAAGGGCTAGTGGTTTTAGTATTCAGCTGATCAGCTTTAGTCATTTTTTTTCACGGAAACTAGTTCTAGAATTTAAAAAAATAAATAAATAAATGAAAAAAAGGAAATCAAATTACACTGTGAACATATTATGGAAAAGAACAACTGGAGCACACGTGTACCGATCAGATTTTCTATTATTTAAAAAAAAAAAAAAAAAAAAAAAAGGCCCAACCGTTCAGTAGAAACACACCAGAAGATTATATCATATTATTTTATTTCAATTTACTATTATTGTTATTATTAATATCATTATCATTGTTATTATTATAAATATATTATTATATTATTATTATTATTATTATTATTATTATATTGTCTGTTTGCTTGGTTGTTTTCGATCGACAGTCTTTTCTGATGGGAACAGTCAGAAGTGTCTTCTGAGCGAACAAAGTAACAACAACAATAACAAACAACGTGCACCAAGAAATATTTAAAATCTCGTCTCGTGATTAAGATACAAAATTTGATCAGAGCAGACAACGCGAGACTGAAATTGTATATAGCTAGGAGCTCCACGCGATTGCCTATTTTGATTTCCATAAGAGAGAGAGAGAGAGAGAGAGAGAGAGAGAGAGAGAGAGAGAGAGATCTGAATTGGTGCTATCTCTTCATGTTTACAAGAAGTAATTCAATTTCATAATGGGACGCAACAGGACTTTGCGCTGTTGATCCGAAAGGAACAGAATGCAGAGAATACAACGCCTGACTTTCCTTTGCAAATCGGAGTCTCATTTTCTTAGTTTTGTGAGTAACCCAATTTGATCTGAAGACAAAGATCTTTTGTTTGGAGCGCACGCCAGAATATTGATCTGAATATCGACTGTAGATCTAGAGAGCTGAAGTTCTGTTATAAATCACATGCCAGAATGAAGATCTGAATATCACTCGTCTTCATTTTACAGGCACACCGTTTCATATATATGTTTGGGCATTTTCTCTTTTTGAGTAAACTTGTAAGCTCACTGTTTGGACAACATTCCTGTGGGCGTGCACTTCAACGGCATCTGCGTGCCATGAAAAAAGGCAGAGTCACTCTCACTGAAAAAGAGAGCTATTGCACATTGCACAGATTACCACACTTGAAGATTTTAGCATCAAATCTTACGAAGACGTTATAATAAATCTAGTGTACCGTAGGACGTCATTTCAGTTACAGTGTACCTAATTTATGTCGGGGGAAAATAGATCCTAGCATACAGCAACTCTGATTTGTCTTGATAAGGCTGAAACTTGGGGATGGGTCCTATTAAAAATCATGTCACTTTAACACATGTGTATGGAGACAAGAGTGCGTATTATTACCAATGGGTTGATAGTTTTAAAGCAAAAGTCACGAACAATATGAATCGCAGCTGTTCCATAGCTATGTTTCTATACAAACCTGCATACTGCACATAGAACAGGCTTAAAAAAAGGGGAAGGGGGGAGGAAAAAGGGTTGCGTGGGGGGGGGGGGGGGGGGGGGGGGGGGGGGGGGGGGGGGGGGGGGGGGGAGGGGGGGGGGGGGGGGGGGAGGTAGGGGTGGGGTGAGGTGCTTGCTGTTGCTGGTATCGTATGGCCAAAGGATAAGCCTGTGACTTGCTCTTAGCGTTCACTGACTTGCACGGAAATGGAGGTGTCAGGGCCAAGACAGAATCCCCCGCATGGCCGAGGCCTCTAATCCCACCCCCACCTTCCGTGCCCCCTTCACACACACACACACACACACACACACACACACACACACACACACACACACGTTACTTATCTCCACTTCTCATATGAACTGGCACTGTCGTTTTCCATACATCTTTTTTTTTCTTTTTTTTCTTTTTTTTAAACAACGATTGATCTTTAAGGCTTGCAAGTGATTTATTTCCTTTTTTTTTTTTTTTTTTTTACTTACTTCTTTATCTGTTTATGTGTATATTTATTTACCTATTTATTGATCTATTCATATATTTCCATTTCATCTGTTTTCTTTGCGTTCACGTGTCCTTTCTTCTTCTTGTGTCTTGTGTGTTTGTGTGTGTGTGTGTGTGTGTGTGTGTGTGTGTGTGTGTGTGTGTGTGTGTGTGTGTGTGCATATGTGTGTGTGTGTGTGTGTGTGTGTGTGTGTGTGTGTGTGTGTGTGTGTGTGTGTGTGTGTGTCCAAATCCAAAGAAACTGACAGGCAGTACGTACGGATACACGAGCAAAACTCCATTGCACACGCACATGCCATGACTTTTAACAACAAGCGTGCATTCATACGCACGAAAGCAATCAAGTGCAATCATGCCCGCACGTATAGGCTCGATCGGCAATGCAATCCCGCGCCCTCGTTTCCCAGGATTTTCAATTTTCATACTCTCTCTCTCTCTCTCTCTCTCTCTCTCTCTCTCTCTCTCTCTCCTCTCTCTCTCTCTCTCTCTCTCTCTCATCCACGCAATGCCAGTATGTCACGTGCTAGATAGCCTTAAACGCAAATGCCGTCCCGTGGCATTTGTTTTTTCTTTCGTTCTTTCCGTTATCCTTGCGATAAGAAAAAAAAAAAAACGCATTGGCGTCACAGTGTTGTTTTCAGAAATGTTTGTGGCGCCCTTATTACATACGTGGGAAACAAAAAACACAATTTGCAATTCTCTCTCTTGAGTGCAGCTCTCCTCTCTCTCTCTCTCTCTCTCATCTCCCTCTCTCTCTCTCGCTCTCTCTCTCTCTCTCTCTCTCTCTCTCTCTGATAAAAGAGAGGAGCGCAGAAGGGGTGTTGTCCTTGCAAAGGGCTATACGGCTTCATCTCATTTTCAGCAATATCAATAAAATATGAAATATCGGTGCCAAAAATGACAAAGTTGTCAGCCGAGGAGATGAGGGAGAGGTGGTATTCCAGAAACCCCTCTGTGTGTGTGCGTGTGTGTGCATGCGTGCGTGCGTGCGTGCGTGCGTGCGTGCGTGCGTGCGTGTGTGTGTGTGTGTGTGTGTGTGTGTGTGTGTGTGTGTGTGTGTGTGTGTGTGTGTGTGGTGTGGCTGCGCGCACACCTGTGTGCGTGCTTGTATACATGTTGGAGAATTAGGATTTGGGAGTAGAGGGACAAGTGAAGGCTTACAATTCCTTCGTCAATAAAATAATGAGTCAGCTAAGATTTTAAAGAAGAAGAATGCGAAGAAGAAGAATGCGAAGAAGAAGAAGAAGAAGAAGAAGAAGAAGAAGAAGAAGAAAAAGAAGGAAAGAAGAAGAAAGAAGGAAAAAATCCTTGTCGATAAAATAATGAGTCAGCTAAGATTGCTATTTCAGAAGACGAAGAAGAAATAGAACAAGAACAAGAACAAGAACAAAATATAATTCCTTCCGCGATGAAATAGTGTGTTAACTAGAAGAAAAAGAATGCAAATACGAAGAAGAATACAAAGAAGAATGCCAAGAAGAATGCGAATACGAAGAAGAATGCGAATACGAAGAAGGATGCGAAGAAGATTGCGAAGACGAATGCGAAGAATGCGAAGAAGAAGAATGCGAAGAAGAAGAATGCGAAGAATGCAAATGCGAAGAATGCGAAGAAGAAGAAGAATGCGAAGAAGAATGCGAAGAAGAAGAATGCGTAGAAGAAGAATACGAAGAAGAATGCAAAGAATGCGAAGAAGAATGCGAAGAATGCGAAGAAGAATGCAACGAATGCGAAGAAGAATGCGAAGAATGCGAAGAAGAATGCGAAGAAGAAGAATTCGAAGAATGCGAAGAGAATGCAAAGAATGCGAAGAAGAAGAAGAATGCAAAGAATGCGAAAGAAGAAGAAGAATGCAAAGAAGAAGAAGAATGCGAAGAAGAAGAAGAATGCGAAGAAGAAGAAGAACAACGCGAAGAGAGAAGAATGCGAAGAAAGAAAAAAAAAGAAGAAGCGAAGAAGAAGAATGCGAAGACGAAGAACGCGAAGACGAAGAACGCGAAGAAGAGAAGAATGCGAAAGAAGAAGAATGCCAAGTCAAGTCAAGTCAAGTAAACTTTATTATCTCAATTTGAGAATTAATTTTGTGGTCACACACATTCACAGCAAATAAACAATAATTTAGCCACATTACCCATTTTCTCACATATGACATACATTCATATAGAGGAATTTGGATTTCAATTAAACATCTTCTCGGTTCAAGAAATCAATGGACAGGGGAATAAAACTTTGTTTAAAAAATCTGACACTTCTGCATTTAACCGATCGATATCTTCGTCCTGACTGAAGAAGTCATACTGATTTGCAAGGACGTGGGTCTGGTCACACGTAATCTTCTTCGCTTTACAAACTAACACGGCACCTATATAGCTCACTCAGACTTTTTTGTCTCTCACCAACGATTTTTCCTCCCACGTTCACCACTTTCTCAAGCACATTTTCTGCTCTTCACAGTCAACCCCACCATACCAACACATAAATGAGAAAGTTAGAACAGATTCCAAGAAGCATGAATAAAATGTCCGAAGAATGTCAGTATTCACATGAAATGATCGCAGCTTGCGAAGACATATAATCTGGTTTGACATTTTTTTGTGGACATACTCAACATGGGATTTAAAATTCAGCTTATTATCTCTATAAAGTTCCTATCATCTGAATATTTAATGTACAAAGTTGAATCACTTCCTGAACAATCATTTGTGTACAGAGTAAAAAGCACTGGTGATAAAACAGTACCCTGGGGTGCGCCAGTTGAAATGACTCTGGAAGACGAAACACACTTTGATATCGAACAGACTGTGTCCTCTGTGTAAGAAAATCAATTATCCAAAGAATGAGCTTGTTACCCACATTTATGTTAATGAGTTTCTTTGCCATCAGATGTGGTTGTATGGTGTTGAATGCTGATGAGAAATCAATAAAGAGAATGCGTACAAAGGAGCAGGTTTTTTCGAGGTGTGAAAAAGCATGATGGAGAAGTGTGAGTGTGGCATCATCTGTTGATCTGTTCTGTTGGTATGCGAACTGAAACGGGTCTTGGTACTGCGAAGAAGAAGAAGAATGCTAAGAAGAAGAAGAAGAATGCGAAGAAGAAGAAGAATGCGCAGAAGAAGAAGAATGCAAAGAAAGAGAAGAAGAAGAAGAATGCGCAGAAGAAGAAAGAATGCGAAGAAGAAGAATGCGAAGAAGAAGAAGAAGAAGCGAAAAGAAGAAGAAGAATGCGAAGAAGAAGAAAAGAAGAAGAAGAAGAAGAGAGAAGAAGAATGCGAGAAAAAGAGGAAGCGAAGAGGAAGAAGAATACGAAGAAGAAGAAAAATGCGAAGAAGAAGAAGAATGCGAAGAATGCAAAGAAGAAGAAGAATACGAAGAAGAAGAAGAATGCGAAGAAGAATGAGAAGGAGAGAAGAAGAAGAAGAAGAAGAAGAAGAAGAAGAAGAAGAAGAAGAAGAAGAAGAAGAAGAATGCGAAGAATGCGAAGAATGCAAAGAAGAAGAAGAAGAAGAAGAAGAAGAAGAAGAGAAGAAATTGTTGGCGCTTTCTGCTGCTGAGCAGATGATAGTGTGTTTGAACCCTCGTACTTTTATGGCGAAGTTAAAAAAAATAATAATAAAAAAAAAAAATTGTGCATCCAGTGGTGAAGAAAGCAGTTTATCCCAGTTCAGGACGGTTAGGGCCGCGGAAGAAGAACGTTGGTTTCCGCCTTTCCTAGTACCCTCCTCTGGACTCCATGATTCTTAAGCTCTAACGGATCACCAGCCTGTTGCGCTTTGGCGAAATTGGCCTGTGACTTTGACGCAGCACCACTGTCCGAGAGAATCTCGGGCACGTCAATGTTTTTTTCGACCCATCAGAGGTCGACGATCTCCTTTTCCTGTCGACTTGGTGGGTGCTGAGTTTTAATCCCCCTCTCTCCCAAGTGCATAAAGCCCCACTTCCCTGTGTCAACGCCAGCTCCCTCACCATGCACTACGCATTCACCTCGCTCTCTTCCTTCTCCCTCCCTGTCCTCCCCCCCTCCCACCCCTCCCCCCCCACCCCCCTCCCCATCTCCCGCGCTGTTCTCCCACCCCCTTCTTCCGCAAAAAAAAAAAAAATGTCAGAAAATATACTGTGTCATTGTTGTTGTTGTTGTTGTCCGCCAATCTGCGCCCGGAAAGACCTATCACAGTACGGACAGGGGATGGTGGCAGCAGCTGGAGATCTGTTGACACTGGTCTTCCTGATCATCCTTCGCTGCTTAACCGCAGCAGTTCTGTTACTTTCACAAGTGTCTGCACCTTTGTGAACAACTGATCGCCCACCCGTCTCTGTC
>JADBJO010003697.1:130940-135940 GCA_016801955.1 Conus betulinus | reverse complement strand
TATAAGAGCGTGGGTAAAATCTGAAAGAGACAAGACAACAAATGAAATAGATAAATAGAGAGACACAGACAGACACACTCAAAAGAGCAAAAGAAGCAATAATTCACCACATTCAAAATCATGACAGCACAAATTGCAAGAGTGTTCCAACGACTGAAAATTGCAGACCCTCTTTACTGAAAGAAAAACTAAAACACTCTTATCTAGAGATTGGCATCGGTGGGTATAGACCTTCGTGCCATGTATATGGAACAAAGACGAATGCATCTCTTAGGGGGTGGGGATATGTAGAAGGGGAATATTCGACATGCTGTCGGCCACCGCCGTCAAAAAAAAAAAAAAAAAAAAAAAAAAAAAAAAAAAAAAAAAAAAAAAAAAAAACCTGTCAATACTACCTACATTCCTTTAGCCAGAGAAGACAGTCTGCAGCAGATGTCCGGAGAAGCAAATGCTGTTCTACCGGCTGCTGCATGAACTGAACTGTGCTGCTGATAGCTCAGAAGCTTTCGATCAAGGACATGAAAAGTGAAGAATGGAAGTACTCCCATCCGCTGAATAGAAAATTGCAGAATGCGAAGCAGATCGAAGGTGAGTTTTCTTGTAACAAATATGCCCCCCCCCCCCCCCCCCCCCCCCCCTCCCCTTTTCAGCGCATAATTTCATTCGTTACTTCATTTATTTATTGATTTACTTATTTGCTTACATGTTTATTTATACATTTATGCATTATTTAATTTTATTCATTTACTGATTTGTTTATTATGTTTCCTTGCTTGTTTATGTATTCATGTATGTATGTATGTATATATTTGTTTATTAATGTATGTATTTACTGATCTGTTTAGTTATTACTTTTATTTGTTTATATTCTGTATTTTATTTATTATTTGCTTGTTTATTTATTCGTTCATGTATGCAATTTTTCATCTATTGGTGTATTTATTTACCTATCTATTTAGTTATCAGTTTTATTTGTTTATTTGTTTATCTATATCTATTTCTTTGTTATTTATTGATCTATCCCGTTTCTTGTCCAATTTCAGATTTCACCCACGCTTTTATAGCTCAAAGCCACGACCATAACACAAATATTAAGCAGATCATACTTTTTTTTATATAAGCTATGAGGATGGAATATCAAAGAGAAGGCAAATCGGAGAGAGATTCCATAGTGAACAGATTGATGCCAGGAAAAGTTCACTGCGCATTCCGCAATGTACAAATCTGTGTTCCTGGCACTTCAGGGTTGTTGTGTCCAAAAAGTTCGCATCACAGAGAAATGCAATGTACGTGATTGCGCGTGCGCATGCACGTGCGTGCGCGCGCGTGCGCGCGCGCACACACACACACACACACACACGCTCGCGCGCGCGAGCACATACACACGAATGCACGCACATACATAATCCGCCCCCACCCCCCCCACCCCCGACATACGCCCCCCCCCCCCCCCCCACACACACACACACACACACACACTCCTTGACGAGGTTAATGACTAGGAAGCCCTCATGATCAATAATCTGAGCAGCTGCCCCTTTCTTTTATCTGATCCAGAGGGGAACACACTAATCTAGTGTTTGTCACGGAAAGCGTAAAGATCAGTATCATGCGTATCATGTATTGATGCCAAGGCCTTTGTCTTCAGAACGTCTGTCAGCTTCATCACAGTACTTTTGCATCCGGCGACCAGAATATTTCGTTAAGGTTCAGAGGCAGGCACTGACGTTCACAATCGGCACATACGTACACAAATAAAAGACATCATCATCATCTTCTCTAATCAAACAACGATTTCCAAACATCATTAAAAAATGAAATAAAACAAATACAAAATGATAAAAAAAATATTCGTGAAGGCTGACAAAACCAGTAATTACTACAAAATGGAACCAAACGAGTACTCACAAACTTCTTGATAAAAACATTCAGAAAAACTACAAAAAAGCTGATAAAACCATACACAACAACATCCGAAAAAAAGAAAAAGAAAACTCGTACACCACATGGATCTAGGTGACAGGGTGGAAACAACTGCAATAAAAAGAAGCCTTCATAACCCTTAAAGACCATAAACCCAATTTCCACAACAACCCAACATGTAGACTAATAAACCCATCTAAATCTGAACTGGGCAAAATAAGTAAGAAAATCTTAGAAAAAAAGCCATAAAAAACATATAAAATCAAACACTGAATACAACCTCTGGAAAGAACACATATGAAGTTATCCAATGGTTCAAAAACCTTAACAAACAGAAGAACACAGTATTCATCACATTCGACATAGTAGACTTCTACCCATCCATAGACGAAGAGCTACTCACTAAAGCTCTGAAATTTGCTAATAAACACACACAGACATAACAGGGTCAGAAATGGAAATCATTTTTCACACAAGAAAAACTTTACTCTACAGCAGAAAAATGATACATGGATCAAGAAAACAAAAAAAAAAAACTCAACATTTGATGTGACCATGGGATCGTATGACGGTGCCGAAACATGTGAACTAGTCGGACTGTTTATACTATCCAACATCCAAAAAGCAACTCGGAAAACAAGTCGGACTGTACAGAGACGACGGCCTCGCCGCGCTAAACAACAATCCAAGAACCATTGAAAACAAGAAAAAAGAAACTATGCAAAATTTTCCAAAACCATAACTTAAAAATCACCATCGAAGCAAACAAAAAAAGTAGTGAACTACTTAGACATAACACTTGACCTCAACAACCACATATATAAACCATACAAGAAACCTAATGACACACCCATTTATGTAAACATCAATAGCAACCACCCCATCTATACTAAAAAAAATACCCAATGGCATAAAAAAGAGATTATCTAAATCTGTCACATAATGAAAGAGTATTCAACAATGCAGCAGCAGAATACCAAGAGGCATTGCAAAAAAAAAAGTACAGCTACAGCTACAAACTACAATACAACCCAGATAACAACATGAACAAAAACAAAAAAAAAAAGGGAAAAGGAAAATCACATGGTACAACCCTCCATATGATGGACGAGTAAAAAACAAACGTAGGAAAAGAATTTTTCAAAATTTTGACAGCATCCTTCCAAAAAGAACACAAAATTGTCCAAAATATTCAACAAGAACACCATCAAACTATCATATTCATGCATGCCTAACCTTAAAAAATATAATTGATTCATCCAACAAAATGAAAAGCACACAGCAAAGAAGGGTGAAGAAAAAAGGAAATCCTGCAATTGTGCTAAAAAAAGAACAGTGTCCCTTAAGCAACAAATGCCTCTATAACAACATTGTATACCAAGCCACTGTGACATCAGAAAATGAAAAAGAAACATACATAGGGATCACTGAAAATCACTTCAAAACCAGATACGCAAACCATAAACAGTCATTCAACAAAGAAAAATACAAAAAACAAACAGAACTGAGCAAATATATTTGGAGACTTAAAGACAAAAAAATAAAACTATAACATATCCTGGAAAATCATAAAAAGGGCATCACCATACAACAACATTTCAAAAAGATGCAACCTATGTTCAACAGAAAAAAAAATGTTAATACTATGCAAACCATACTTAGCAACCCTAAATACTAAAGTAGAAATAGTAAACAACTGCAGGCACAAATGGAAATCGTTGTCAGCAAACGCACCCTGAACTGTAAAACAACCCCCCAAAAAAACCGAACAATACGTACGTGCAGCCAACCCGCACGTGCAAACAGTGACATCAGGCCATATAACACCGGCAGTAGGCGCCCCAAAACCATCCTGACGAGAGCGCTGGCTCGAAACAGATCTGTTGGTTTTTTTAAAACTTCTTTTTATCATCCTTTTTTAAACAGATGTTGCTCCCCAAGGGGTTGAGCACTTTCAGATTTATTAGGCGTTTTAAGCAATATTTTGATAATAGCTCCTCATGTTGAGCACTGTGGCCTGGTGAATTTCAAAATGGAGGAAATTAATTTTAGACAATCGACAAAAAAATATACTTTTCCAACCCGCAGTTCTACTTAAAAAGATTAATAGAACAAACTGAAAAATTCGTACGAAACATGAGATGGAAAGCATTTTTCTTCCTGAATCCGAATGCAAAAAAAAGAGGACAAAAAACACACATATGACTTCAAATCATGGCGATCTCCACCAGCCATAGATGAAATGAAATCTTTTGAGGATAAAATGAAAAGAATGATAGCCAACATAGAATTCAAAAAATCAAACAACGATTTCCAAACATCATTAAAAAATGAAATAAAACAAATACAAAAAATGATAAAAAAAAATATTCGTGAAGGCTGACAAAACCAGTAATTACTACAAAATGGAACCAAACGAGTACTCACAACTTCTTGATAAAAAACATTCAGAAAAAAACTACAAAAAAGCTGATAAAACCACACAACAACATCATCCGAAAAAAAAAAAAAAAAAAAGAACTCGTACACCACATGGATCTAGGTGACAGGGTGGAAAACAACTGCAATAAAAGAAGCCTTCATAACCCTTAAAGACCATAAACCCAATTTCCACAACAACCCAACATGTAGACTAATAAACCCATCTAAATCTGAACTGGGCAAAATAAGTAAGAAAATCTTAGAAAAAGCCATAAAAAAAAAAATAAAAATCAAACACTGAATACAACCTCTGGAAGAACACATATGAAGTTATCCAATGGTTCAAAAACCTTAACAAACAGAAGAACACAGTATTCATCACATTCGACATAGTAGACTTCTACCCATCCATAGACGAAGAGCTACTCACTAAAGCTCTGAAATTTGCTAATAAACACACAGACATAACAGGGTCAGAAATGGAAATCATTTTTCACACAAGAAAAAAACTTTACTCTACAGCAGAAATGATACATACATGGATCAAGAAAAAAAAACGAATAAAAACTCAACATTTGATGTGACCATGGGATCGTATGACGGTGCCGAAACATGTGAACTAGTCGGACTGTTTATACTATCCAACATCCAAAAGC
>JADBJO010003697.1:108440-125940 GCA_016801955.1 Conus betulinus | reverse complement strand
ATGATTAGATTTGTTTTGTGGAGCTGTGAGGACAGAATGTCACAGAGAAGGCGGACCTGAAAAAAGCTGTCCCAAAGGCACTGAATTCTAAAGGGAAGTGTTCACGGCACATTCCGCTCAATGAAGATCATGAAAAAATGAGAGAGGCGACCTTGACATAGAGGGCAGTGCTTTTTTTTTCCCCTCAGTATAAAGCCCAGTCTTTTTAAACGAGATTGCTTTTACATCTGGAACCTCATTGCACTGAAAATCATTAAGTCATGTTCGAATGTGTTACAACTTTCTAAGTGATGATTCAATTTCGATGACTAATCATCTACCACCCTTTCATGCGTAAAGCCACTGAGAGTATTTTTCATCAGCTTACTCTTGGCTTCTCAAAGTAGAAAGTTTGCTCCAAAATATTTGACCTCCACCCTCCCCCTACCCTTTGCAAAATTTACTCCACCAGCAGCAATGTTTTTGGGTTTTTTTTTCAACTCTGCCCGACTTAATCCCAAAATCCCTGTACAATTTGCAGTCATATTTTGTTAACACTTACAGGCAGTGGGAAAAAAAAAATCACCCCTTCTCTCTCTCCCTCTCTCTCTCTCTCTCTCTCTCTCTCTCTCTCTGCTCAAAAAGCAGTCTACACTAGTATTGAGTTGTGTTCTTTGGTAGCACAGGATATGTAGCCAGCTCTTGTGAATTTGGCCTCCACTCCTTCCCCTTTTCTTTCATTTACTTTTGTACTCAAAGCGCGAGGACGTAAGCATTGTACAGCTTTGATACAAATCGATGGACATATAGCGGCCATAATAAAGACCCCAACCCCTCTTTTTCCTTTCTCTCTCTCTCTCTCTCTCTCTCTCTCTCTCTCTCTGAAATACAAGGACACTGGTGATCGACAGCTTGGTAACAATGGGTGCATAGTCATATTCTACGTCATAGAACCATCCCCACACCACCACCAAGCACTTTTCCATCTCCAAAACGAAAGGACACTAACGTTCGATGATTTTATTTTTAAAAATGGACATATAACCAAATGTTCTCCAGAAAATCCCTCGCCCCTTTTAAAAAAAATTTTGTTTGTTTGTTTGTTTGTTCTTTCTTCTTACTTCAAAATGGAAGATAACAAATGTTCAGTAGCTTTTTTAATGATTCTGGACAAGCACGCAGCTGCTGTGCCGAAGACATAACACCCCAGCCAACCCACGCTATTCCTCTTTTTTTTTTTTCTTTACTCTCTCCAACCAAAAGGACTCCACCAACCAGCCATGTATAGAAGGAACACCCCATCCCGCAACTTCCCATTAACGATTTTTTTTTCTCCCTGTTCAAAACATGAAGACAACAGTCTTCAGTAGTTTTCTTTATATATATATATATATATATATATATATATATATATATATATATATATATATATATATATATATTACTTTTAATTATTTCATCCTATATATTTCTGGACAGGTAGCTGGCTTTGGCTTAAACACACTTGAGTAAGTGAGTTGAAATGACGTAGGGAAATGTCAAAAAGGTATAGAATACATTTCTGTCGAAAAAAAAAAAGTAATAAAAGATTGCTCCAATTCCTTAAAACTCCTTTCATTTTAGTACGCCTTTTTCCTCATCTCCCTCAAAACCTCCTGACTACCTATCAGCACTCACCACCGTCCCTTTCTTTCCCTCCTACACAAAATTCCTTTCACCCTGTGGAAAAGTACAGGGACAGATGTCAAAGAAGTGAGTGTGTGGACTGTCATTCCAACACGCCTCCAGGCACAACGTAGACCGTAGTCAATCCTCCCCCCCCCCCCCCCTCCCCCCCCCCCCCCCCCCCCCCCCCCCCCCCCCCCCCCCCGCTCTGCTCCTCCTCCCCCATCCTTCCCTCTTCCTCATCCCCTAACCTCCCTGCCCTCAAGGATCTCAGACTGCCGAATTTGATGTTATCTCTCACGCACATCTACAGACACATTCAGATGGAGCTTACGTGGAAAATCTTTCAGAGCCAACAACAATACTTTGTTGGCCAGCCTCTCTCTCTCTCTCTCTCTCTCTCTCTCTCTCTCTCTCTCTCGTTCGCTCGCTCGCTCACTCTCTCTCCACCCCACCCCATCTCCCAACATTACCGAGAGACAGGATATAGACTCAAGACTTGTTTCTGGCCAAGCGTTGTTTGAATTTCAATTATGGCAGAGTGTACAAACAACTGTTGTTAGTCCTGAGGGCTCTTGGCGCCAGACGTGCCTGAATCAGGCTTTAGTCGTCAGCTTCAATGTAAATGAGAAGGGGGAGACTGCCCACCAGCAAGTCAGAGAGAGAGAGAGAGAGAGAGAGAGAGAGAGAGAGAGAGAGAGAGAGAGAGAGAGAAAGAAGAAGAAGACAAAGGCTCAGATAGACGGACAGACAAACAGACAGAGGACAGAGACAGAAAGACAAACACACTACATAAACACAGACACTGGGCATACAATCACACACTTAGTGGAGATGCAAAGAAATTAAGATATAATTAATGTTGCTTCTAGCATAGCCAATATTGGGCCACATCAATCCTGTCATTGAGCAAATTGTTGACTCCTTACAGTTGTAAGAAAGGTACAGCAACAACAAGGACAACAACAACGACAACAACAACAACAACAGCAGCAAAACAACAACAACAACAACAACAACAACGACAAGAACAACATCATTAACAACAACATTAACAGCAGCAACAAAAACAACGACGACGACGACCACAACGACAACAACGACAATTACAACAATCACAACCACCACCACCACAGCAGCAGCAGCAGCAGCAGCAGCAGCAGCAATAACAATAACCAGAGTAAGCTACATTTATTTATTTATTCAAGCCATGCAAACTTGCTTATAATTCAATTTTCCATAAAATCTAAGATCAGTGTCATGTGTTAATGTGCAAACGATTATAATCCAAAAAGACTGTCAGCTTTTCTGACAATACGTGTGCGTTTGCATTCCAAAAATATAGATCGATGACCAGGATACTTTAGTGAATGTAGTGATTTGTACTGTGTTTTCCTGCTTTCACAATTACAAAACACAAAAGGGCAATTGGCAAAAAGTTATCTATCTATCTATCTATCTATCTATCTATCTATATCTATCTATCTATCATCTATCAGACTTCAGACTTCAGACTATCTATTTGTGTATATCTGTCTCTCTCACACTTATTAATTCTCTCTCTCTCTCTCTCTCTCTCTCTCTCTCTCTCTCTCTCTCTCTCTCTCTCAATTAATCTCCTTCTCTCTGTCTCTCTCTGTCTGTCTGTCTGTCTTCTGTGTGTCAGTCTGTTTATCTGTCCGTTTGCCTGCCTGTCTAGCTCTCCATCGCTCCTTTTTATTCTAATACTGTATTCTGTTGTTGGGTGCTGTTCATCATCATCATCATCATCATCATCATCATCATAATCATCTTCATCAAATTCTTCTTATTCTTCTTTTTGCATTCTTCTTCTTCATCTTCTTCGCATTCTTCTTCTTCTTCTTCTTCTTCTTCTTCTTCGCATTCTTCTTCTTCGCATTCTTCTTCTTCGAATTCTTCGCATTCTTCTTCTATTCTTCTTCTTCTCTCGTCTTCGCATTCTTCTTCTTCGCATTCTTCTTCTTCGCATTCTTCGTCTTCGCATTATCTTCTTATTCTCGCAATCTTCTTCTTCGAAATCTTCTTCTTTGCATTCTCTTGCATCGCTTTTCTTCTTCGCATTCTTCTCCTTCTGCTTCGCATTCTTCTTCTTCTTCTTCTTCTTCTTCTTTCTTCTTCTTCTTTTCTTCTCTTATTCTTCGCATTCTTCTTCTTCTTCGCATTCTTCTTCTTTCGCATTCTTCTTCTTTGCATTCTTCTTCGCATTCTTCTTCTTCGCATTCTTCTTCTTCGCATTCTTCTTCTTCAAATCTTCTTCTTCACATTCTTCACATTCTTTCTTCTTCTTCTTCTTCTTCTTATTCTTTTTCTTCTTCTTCTTCTTCTTCTTCTTCTTCTCATTCTTCGCATCTTCTTCTTCGCATTCTTCTTCTTCGCATTCTTTGCATTCTTCTTCTTCGCATTCTTCAACTTCGCATTCTTCTTCTTCGTCGTCGTCGTTGTCTTCTTATTCTTCTTCTTCTTCTTCGTCTTCTTCTTCTTCTTCTTCTTCTTCTTCTTCTTATTCTTCTTGTAATCCTCCTCCTTCTCCTTCTCCTTCTCTCCTTCAGCTCCTTCCTTTCCTCCTCCTTCCCGCTCCTTTTCGTCCTCCTTCACTCTTTCTCTTTCTCGCCATACTCTTCTTTCCCCCCCATCCGACCTCTCTTCTTCTTCTTCTTCTTCTTCGCATTCTTCTTCGCATTCTTCTTCGCATTTCTTCTTCTTCATCTTCTTCTTCACATTCTTCTTCTTCTTCACATTCTCCGCATTCTTCTTCGCATTCTTCTTTTCTTCGCATTCTTCTTCACATTCTTCACATTCTTCTTCGCAATCTTCTTCTTCTTCGCATTCTTCTTCTTCTTCGCATTCTTCTTCGCATTCTTCGCATTCTTCGCATCTTCTTCGCATTCTCTTCTTCTTCGCATTCTTCTTCTTCGCATTCTTCTTCGCATTCTTCTTCTTCGCATTCTTCTTCTCTTCGCATTCTTCGCATTCTCTTCTTCGCATACTTCTTCTTCTTCCTCGCATTCTTCTTCTTCTTCTTCGCATTCTTCTTCTTCGCACTCTTCTTCGCATTCTTCTTCTTCGCATTCTTTGCCTTCTTCTTGTTCGCATTCTTCTTCCTTCTCAAAAGTATTCACCTTCTCCCTTACCCGTACACTGCTTGACATGTACCCCATTCTATTCAGTAAACAGTATTGAAACTTTGAAGTCAAACGTGCCACTGTACTAGCTGTAAACAACACACAGACTTTGCATGATGAGCATGAGTTGGTTTCTATTTAGGGGTAAAAAGTGAAAAAAGAAGACGGTTCGAAAAATAGGAGGATGGAGGTCTCAGCTAAACAACAACAACAAACAAAGAAATCAACGGAAAAAATTGGAGGTTGGAGGTTAAGAAAAAAAAAAAAAAAAAAGAAAAGAAACAAACAGGGAAAAAAAATATTGCAGTTTCGAAGGATAAAAAAATGTTAACGATGTAATTGCCAGGTCATCTTTAATTAACTTCTCCTTCTATCCCAGTCTTCGTGTCCCAAGATTCTGTTTGCTTTAGTTTTGTTTGTTTACTTGTTTGTTTGTTTGTCTTTTTTTTGCACCCCCCCCCCCCCCCCCCCCCCTCCTCCTCCTGTTCTCCACCTGTTTGATGACCTTGTTACTGTTGATGTCATCGATATTGCTGTTGTTGATGTTACAGTCATTGTTGTGCTTCTTCTTCTTCTTCTTTGTTTCTTGTACATCATCTCCTTCCTCCTTTTTAAATTAAAGACGCCAATGTATCTTCCTTGTACACATCCAGACGTCATCAGGAAAGCAGAAAGCAGACATTTCTGGTTAGAAGACGGGAAATGAAGACATTGATGGGATCTGCCTCAAATTCCTGTAACCCTGAGGCTTTTTCTGTCTCCACTGTCATCCCTCTGGTACTACACTTTCCATCTCCATTCTCACATACTCCCTCCCAACGCACCCAGCCTCCCTCAGTAATGCCTTGGCGTTCTTATTTCAAGCCTAGTCCAGACACAGGTTGGAACGTGGACAACAATTCTCGAAGAATGAAGACAATAGACGTAAAAAGAGATCTGGTTTAGCTGGCCAAGTGCAAACGACAGAATTGTTGATATCAAAGTTGTTGTGTGCATGTCTGGAATGTTTGTTAAAAGAGACAATAAATAATGATGTATCGACGATGTTCTCTCTCTCTCTCTCTCTCTCTCTCTCTCTCACGTCATCAAGATGGCGACGATGACAATCAGCTAAATCTTTGAATGCGCAAAGAAAGTTGAAAATGTCACGCAGCAAAGGCTCAAAAAGTCAGAAGTGCTGAAAAAAAAAAGAAAGAAAAAAAAAAAGTGAGGTCTACGACTACCAAATGTCCCAATGTCAACAGATCTAAGGATTCTAGCCTAAAAATGGAGGAGTTTCAGTGTTGGTGTGCGCAACGCAAGGACTCTGGTACGCTAACATGCAGTGATTGTGCGCGAGAAATCCACTGAGCATGCACTGACTTACCCGTGTATCAGCTGGGCATCTTTTTAACAACCGAAAGGAAATATACATGTGACGTATGTGCAAGAAGTATGTGAATGAAACCTTTCGTTCAGAGACTTCATCACAAATGAAATCAAAAGAAATGGTCATGGTGATGGTGGATCAAGAACAGCGGTGTGGATCGACTTGTTGGTTACGGCACTCTGCTTCACGAACGGACTGAGTGGAAAGGGACTGTGCAGTGGGTGAAATTGGGTCTGTCCTTTTGTCCTTAATGGACTCTTTCTGTGCTGCAGAGAAGACATGTCGGGAGCGTGTGGGAGAAGTGATGGCCGCAGTTAACAACGAACCATCCTCAGATGGGCCATCTACAGTTAGATCTACCACTCCAACATTACAACAACAAAAACAACAAATAAGACAACACACCATGAAAATGACACTCCAACACTTCTCCCCCCACATCCACCCCGAAACCAATCTCATATGCTGATGCCCTGAAGTTCACCCTGACACAGCCTGGAGATCTAAACGACAACATCCCCTAACCATCGACAAAAAAGAAAAACAAACGAAGTCAATGACGTCAGTCAAAAAGTATATCATCTAAGAAACTTGGCGTTGAGCAGAGTTCTAGGCCTGCCTTTAAAAAAACGATATTGGAAGATGACGCACATACCCACGGAAGAAAATAGAACGACAAAAAGAAATTTTGTCAGTGGGGGAAAAACAAATACTTACAGTAAAAGACTCCAGTTAAACACACCAAAAAGAATCAGACGCACAGCCAAAAGGAAATGAAATGAATTCCCAGTTGCCCTCTGTTCTGATTCTGCATCACTCGGTGATGGCCTACATAGATGGCAAACGTCAGGGACGTTCGTATGGTTTCCAGACCACAAATCAGAAAGTAAGCGCAGCAGAAGAATGCAAGAAAGTGTTAGCTGAATATATAATGCCTGTGAGCATTTTGATGCTGTTGTTCTACATGTCGGAGTCAGTGAGCTGAAGGAGAAAGAAGCTATACGCTGTAGTGACTCTATTGTTTCTTGCGTTGGTCATATTCAGTCTAAATGGCCAAAGACCCCCGTAGTTGTTAGTAAAGTGGCACCACTCATTGATCCTGAGCTGAAAGTGAAGAGAGTTATTCAATGCCCACACATTCTCTCAGCTACACCGTCATAAGACTACATTCTTTGTATGCCATGAAAATCTCAAGGCTGATATAAGCAAGTACATGAAGGACAAGATCCATCCTTCCCTCAGAGGAACAAGTGTACTGGCTGGAAATCTGGGGAGACATCTGCATGCTCTGCTGTGGAAGAAGCCAACGCGCAGAGGCCATCGACGTCCCAACTACTCGAAAACAGGTCCTGAAAACACTCTGCCTGACAAGCAGACCAGCCGTCAGAAGGACTTCCGAACTGTATTCAAGTCCAGACACAGTTACTTAGGACAGTATCCTCGTCAAGAGCCAACTCGCATCTATCTAGGCCAGAGACATGTTGCTGAACAAGGCTTCAGGTTCTATGTATCAAGACGATGGCATTTCAGCCCTGGAGAACACGCCTTGAAGAATTACTGGCATCTCCCGGGGGGTCGGTGTTTATTCAAGATGGTGACTCTCAACTTTCTTTGACATTCGTTGGACATTGTTGACAATTTGCCAAGAGTATATCTATTAGCAAGACAGTCGCCATACATATTTATCTTAAGTTCTTTTCACCTTTAATTAGTATAACTTTTTTTTCCCCCCAATTATTATTAATAGTGTTGTCATCATTTTTATTATCTATATCAATATATTACATTTCATTGTGAATGTGCTACTTTCATTATTTGATTGCTCCCATTACAATTGAGGAAATAAATGATGTAATCGCGTCTCTTAGTACAAATACTTCACTAGGACCTGATGCAATTTCCAATGAAATGATAAGACACTTACCAAAAAATCTTCCAATTTTTCTACATAAATTTTATTCAACAGTGTTTGGCGTCATGCCATCCTTATGGAAACAATCAATTATTGTTCCTGTTCCCAAACAAGGGAAAACCAAAAACTGATAAAAACAGTTACAGGCCAATTGCTCTGACTTCGCATGTAGGTAAGCTCATGGAAAGAATAGTTTAAAAAGGACTAGTACATCATCGTGAAAAGAACGGTATAATGCCGATAAATCAGGCTGGCTTCAGAAAAGGTAGATCAACAATAGACCATCTTGTTAAACTTTCAACACAAGTTAAACAACAATTTGCCGGAAGAAAAAAAAATGTACTTGCCACCTGTTTTTGACATAAAAAAAGCTTACAATCAAGTTTGGCATGCAAGGGTGCCAAAAAAAAAAAAAAAAAAAAAAAAAATAGTAATTGTATATGGAACCTGAGAGACCGACTGATCTCAGTTTGTTAGTCGGTCTCTCGGGTTCCATATACAATTACTTTTTTTTTGTTTGTTTGTTTTTTTGTTTGTTTGTTTGTTTCTCAGCGATCGATCGATCCAAAAAGATAGATAGGTACTACTTATTCTAATAAAAGGTCTCTTCAAATAGGAATCCGACAGGGATCTGTAATTGCTCCTATTCTGTTTAATATTTTGATTCATGATCTTCCAAAATCGTTGTCTAAAAATGTTGAACATGTGCAGTATGCTGATGACATCTGTGTGGATGAAAGGATGAAAGTCACTCTGTAAAAAAAACACACTCCGACTAGATCAGTAAATCATGTAAAAAGACTACATCAGTGTGAACTTGGCAATATAACTATATGGCTGAAAACTCTATCTCCAGAAAGATCGCACATGATGCTTTTTTAATGCAGGTTATGACGTCAATCCCCTGCCTTCTTTTAAAATAGATGGATCTGTTATTGAATATAAACAGAACGTAAAATTTTTAGGTGTGTATTTACTTCAAAATTGTCATGGAGTTACCATTTGGAATCTGTATTGACAAAGGCCAGAAAAAGTTTGAATATCCTTAAGGTAATAAGTCAACAACCATGGGGAAACAATACACAAACGCTGATTCACTTAGCAACAGCATTGGTACGTTCAAAACTAACATATGCGCAGGAAGAGTTCTTCTCTGCACCCTAAATATTTAATCAAAAAGGTACAAAGTGTTGATAGCAAAACTTATAAACTAGCACTCGGTGTTCCAGTGCATGCGTCATCTATAAAAACGTACGCAGAGATTTGTATATTACGCTAGAAGAACAGATGAAACTCTCATCAGCAAAATATATTTTACGAAGTAATTCTACTCAAAACTCAGTTGCTATGGAAGTCGAGTTAAAATCAGAGATTCATTTCCCTAAATGAGCACATCAAAAACACTCTCTAACAACGAGGTTTTATACGTCTGATCTGTTTAAAAATGCAGGTGTTAAGCCTAAAAATGTAGCTCCGCGACTATCTCATAGCATAGTCCCTAAATGGGAACTCATCGCTGCCAATTTTGACACGGATTATTTAGATTTCAAGAAAGAGGAAGGTCCAGCTGTCTCTGCATCTGCGCTCTCATATAGACAATCATTATTCAAACCATTTGAAAGTCTGTACAGATGGTTCTGTCCTCGATACGGTTTAGCTGGTGCGGCTTTTGTTATCCCGGCCTTGAAGGTGGAACGATCCTATCAGATCGGAAACATTTTCCAAGAAGAAAAAGAAACACCCAAAGGTGCTGGGGAGGACCCAGAGAAGCAGCAGTTCACCTGCCCTTTGAGCAGTCCTGTACCACCCTTGGAGGCCTTCGCTGTGTTGACGATGGGTACAGGCACGCGCAGGACACTCCATTAAGATATCAAGGGACATAACTGCTCCTGAACAGAGGTAAATCGGACTAAGGATGCAACTCATAACAGCCTTAAAGTAGCATCCCCATGGGTGTACCAGCCCGTGTTTTCATGACTGCAGAGAGCCCACCGGCGAAAAAAAAAACACCACCCTCCAGCTGTCGAGCACACCCCACAGACCCAACTACCCCTGCCCACGGACAGATGAAGACAGTGCCACTCCAGACACAGCCAAGCTTTCACGGTCTTATGTGCCCTCAATATTTCAATATTTCAATTTTTAATATTTCAATATTTACAGCTGAACTCGTTGCTATTGCAATGCGTTTGAATTATCTGCCGAATCTACCCGTTTCTCTGTTTCATATACTGTTTTGTGTAGATTCTAAATCTGTTTTGCAAGCGCTAAATGTATTTAATATAAAAGTAAGTAGGGGGGAACTTGCCACTGAAATTATTCACTTAATTCATTTCCTGTCTGTACATGGTACAAGTGTCAATTTATGTTGGGTTCCTTCTCATTGTGGATTATCTGCAAATGAATGGGCGGACCGAACTGCAAAGAATCATAGCCATTCTATTGAAATAAAATCCCCCTGTCCCTACTAGAAGGATGTTATCTTTTGGGAAAAAAACAACAAAGCTTGGAGTTTTATTTTTTTTTTTTTTAAAATGCAGCAAGAAGAAAGAGATCTTTCTAATGACCTTCGGCGTAAAAAATCTATAAAAACATCTTTTGGTGCCAGAAATAATTACCATCATCATCATAGGCTATTCACAAGTATGGTTTTTAGATTAAGAGTTGATGCATTTAAAATGAAATTCAGTCATAATGTAACGTGTGTATGTGGCGAAAACATCTCGCCGTTTCATGTTATTTATCTATGACAGCAGTTGAAAAAAACATTTGCCTAGTTGGCTCTTAGACATTGAGCCATACCGCTCATCTTTCGAAAAGTACTTTCGAATTATTAACAAATATTTGACATTGTACAGGACTGAATACGAGTCCCATTGGTAACTTGCTCTGATGTTTCCTTGTTTTAATAATGTTGTGTTAGGTTGTATTAAAGGTGTTTTTGTTGTTGTTGTTGTTGTTTTTCGATTTAGTATTGCCGACACCCATCCCCACCTGTGTGTGTGTGTGTGTGTGTGTGTGTGTGTGTGTGTGTGTGTGTGTGTGTGTGTGTGTGTGTGTGTGTGTGTGTGTGTGTGTGTGTGAATTAGATAGCTAGGTAACTAGGTAGCCAGACAGAAAGATAGGCAGATAGATAGACGGATGGATAGACATATAGATACATTCACTATTTATGCATTTATTCCAATTTCTATAAGTCTCCTTCGGGTCCCATCAATACTCGTACATCTCATAGCCATGACCATAACGGGAAGGCAACAATGGCTAGCTTTTTGTTTTTCGTGAAGCCCAGAAGAGCACACATCACAGAGGAGGCAGGCATGTAAAAGCTGCACCGGATGAGTTGAACTCCACAGGGAAGGGTTCGCTGCACGTTCTGCATTATGACGATCACTAAACCTGGCAGCAGCGATCTTAAAATGGAGGACGGTGGTATTTGTAATATAAATATCAGCCTTTTCAAGTCATAGCCCGTTAAAACCTCTGAAACGTCATTGTACTAAAAATCATCGTGTGATGATTGGATGTACAACACGTTTGTATTGCGATTACTAACCGATTACCATGTATATTTGTATAAAGCCTCTGATAGTATTTTTTTTCCCATAAACTTATTCTTCTCTTCTAAAAGTACAACGGTTCCTCCAAAAAGTTTGCACCCCCTCCCCTTCCCCTCTCCCTTCGCCAATCCCCTCCCCCCTCCCCTGACCCCCAGTGTCATTGTTTTACGGCTCTGCCCAATTCAACCCCCGAAATCCCAATACCGGGACAATCTGCTGATAGGCAGCGGGAAAAAGTCATCACCTATTTGCTGTCTCTTCCTTTTTTCCCACTCTAACAAAGATACTAGCCAGTGGTATGAGATGTGTTTCTGGTACTGAATTTGCTTTCGTTGGTAGGACTGGATATGTAGCCAGCTCTTGTGTAGTCGTTGCCCACTCCTACCACTTTCCTCCCATTTTCTTTTGAACCAGAGCATGAGGACACAAGCATTGAACAGCATACAAAACAAATAGACACAAAACCGGCCATGATAACCAACCTCCTCTTTTTTGCCTCTCCCTGAAACACGATGATACAGGTCATCAACAGTTTTGTTAACTTTGGACGAATAAAATTTGAAAAGAGAGAGGTTAGTTACCGCCAAGGACACAGACAAACAAGAGCACAGGACTAGTGTCTAGTGTCTAGTCCTGTACTCTTGTTTGTCCGTGTCCCTGGCGGTAACCAACCCCTCTCTTTTCAAATCTTGTTTCATTTTCCGCCCTCAGTCATTGTTTTGAAACTTTGGCCCTAGTCAGGAACTACGTAATAAAAACATCCTACACCCACCATCATCCACTTTTCCATCTCCCAAATGCAAGGACACTAATGTTCGACAAAAATCTTAACAAAATTGGACATATAACCAGCTGTTATGTAGAAAATCTGCTGCCCTTTGTCTTCATCACCCCCCCCCCCCCCCCCCCCCCCCCCCCCCCCCGGGGGGTTTTTTTTTTTTTTTTTGTCCTTACTCTAAAACGCAAGAAAAGAAATGTTTAATAGCTTTTCAGATGGTTCTGAATATATAGGCGGCTGTTACGTGGTAGACATAGACATAACACACGCACCAACCCAACTAATTCCTTCTTTTTCTTTTCTTTATCCTCTCTCCAAACAAAAGGACACTGTCGTTCAGTCGACTTAACGACTTAACTGTAGAAGAAACGTCCCATCCCTCGACCTTCCCATCACCACCAACGTTTTTTTTTCTCATTTTGTGTTTCAAAGCATAGAGAACAGCATTCAATAGTCTTAAAATATTTTTTCCTTTTCTTTTTTTTTTTTTTTTTTTTACAAATATTTCTAGAATTGTCGCTGGCTTTTCCTTTAAACACATTTGAGTATGTGGGCAGAAATGATGTAGGAAAATATCAAATAGGTAAAGAGTCGCTACTTAAAGAAAATTTACAAAAGGATTGCTCCAATTCCTTGAAACATTTCATCATAGTACACCTTCTTCTCCACCTCCCTCAAGAATTCCTTACTGCCTACCAACACTCACCACCGTCCCTTTCTTTCCCCCTCCTATACAGAATTTCTTTCACCCTGTGGAAAAGTACAGGGCCAGATGTCAAAGAGAGAATGTTTGGACTGGCAGCCAAACACGCCTCCAGACACAATGTGAAACATTGTCAATCCTCCACCCGCTCTACTCTTCCTCCCCCATCCTTCCACCTTCCTCATCCCCAAACCTCCCTGCCCTCAAGGATCTCAGACTATCGAATCTGATGCTATCTGCCACGCACATATACAGATATTTTTAGGTCAAGCTTTACATGGGAAATCTTTCAGAGCCAACAACAATACTCTGTTGGCCTCTCTCTCTCTCTCTCTCTCTCTCTCTCTCTCTCTCTCCTCTGCCTCTCTCTCTCTCTCTCTCTCTCTCTCTCTCTCCAGCCAACATTACTGAGAGACAGGATAGACACAAGACCTGTTCTAGCCGAACGTTGTTTGAGTTACAGTTACGGCAGAGTGCACTAAACAACCTTTGTTAGTCCTGAGGGCTCTTGGCGCCGGACTTGCCTGATTGAGTCTTAGTCATCAGCTTCAGTGTAAATGAGAAGGGGGAGACCGCCCGCCAGCAGGCCAGAGAGAGAGAGAGAGAGAGAGAGAGAGAGAGAGAGAGAGAGAGAGAGAGAGAGACAGACAGACAGACAGACAGACAGACAGACAGACAGACAGACAGAGACAGGGTGAGACAGAGACAGTGACCAAGAAAAGGAACAGAGAGATGAAGACCGAGACAGAGGGGCAGATAGACAGACAGACAGACAGAGACAGGGGACAAAGACAGATAGACAAACATACCCATATACCCATAGACGCTGTCTATACAATCACCCACTTCGACAGCAAAGAGACAAACAAGCCGAGATACAATACAGATCCTGGTGCTTAGAATATAGCCCACAAGGGGGCATAACAAGCCTTGCATCACAGCAGTTTTGATTCCTTACAGTTATTATGAAGGAACAACAACAGCAGCAACAAGAACGATGACATCAGCAACAACAACAACAACAACAACAACAACGACGACAACAACAACAACAACAACAGCACCTGCAGCAGCAGCAAAGCAAAAAAAAAAAAATAAATAAATAAAACAAAGTCAACAACAACAACAACAACAACGACAACGACGACGAAGACGACAATCACGTGGACGACGACGACGACGAAAGCAACAACAGCAACATTAACAACAGCAATACAACCACCACCACCAACAGAAATAGCGACAGCAGTTTACAACAACAAAATTAACAACAACAAAACAGCCACAATTACAACGACGACCACGACGACGACCACGACCACGACGACCACAACCACGACGACGACAAACAAAACATAAAAGCAAACTCTCTCTCTCTCTCTCTCTCTCTCTCTCTCTCTCTCTCTCTCTCTCTCTCTCTCTCTCTCTCTCTCTCTGTGCCCCCTGACTTCTGACTATCTATTTATTTATCTCTGTCTCTCTCTCACTTACTAACTCTCAGTCTGTCTATCTGTCTGTCTGTCTGTCTGTCAGTCTCACTCCCTCTCTCTCTCTCTCTCTCTCTCTCTCTCTCTCCCTCTCTCTCTCTCTTCTTTATCTGTTTATCCATCTATACATCTGTCTGTCCATTTTTTTTTTTTTTTGTTTTGTTTTTTTTGTCTGTCTGCCTCCCTGTAAATCTCTCCCTTTTTTCTTTATTTTCTATTTTATTTCTTATTATTTAATCTGTTGTTGTTACTGTTGTTCATGTTGTAGTTGTCGTGGTTGTCGTCATCGTTGTCGTCGTCGTTGTTGTTGTTGTTGTCTTCTTCTTCTTCTTCTTCTTCTTCTTCTTTCTTCTTCTTTTCTTCTTCTTCTTCTTCTTTCTTCTTCTTCTTCTTCTTCTTCTTCTGCGTACGCAGGCTGATACTCCTGCGGACACTCCCTGTATAGACACCTGCCCAACAAAGGGAGTCGAGTTTTGTGTGTATGACTGTTTTTTTTTTATCCCACCGTTAAGGCAGCCATACTCCATCTTCGGGGAATCTTCTTCATTCAAAAAAAAAAAAAAAAAAAAAAAAAAAAAAACCCTATTCTATGTTCCCTAGCCCAGACACTGTTTGACATGGACACCATACTGTTAAGTGCACAGTATTGCAGAGTTTCAAAGAATCAAACGTGTTAATGTTGTGACTACCTAGTCATCTTTAGGTAGCTTTGTGCATCTCAGATTTCTTCACGTCCCATTTTTTTGTTTATTTGCTTTTCGTTTGTTTGGTCTCCTTCCCTCCCATTCTCCATCTCTTTTAATGTTCTTGATGCTGTTGATTTCGTTGTCGTTAGTGTTGTTGAAGTTGCTGCTGTTCTTGTGATTCCTCTTGTTCTTGTTCTTCTTGTTCTTCTTGTTCTTGTTCTTGTTCTTGTTGTTATTGTTGTTGTGTTGTTGTTGTTGTTGTTCTTCTTCTTCTTCTCTTCTTCTTCTTTCTTCTTCTTCTTTCTTCTTCTCATCCTCCTCCTCCTCCTCCTCTTCCTCCTTCTTCTCCCTCTCCTCCTCCCTCCTCTTGCTTTTTTGGTTCCTCAGATATCCTTTTCTTCCCCCTTCTTAAACTCAAGTCTCCAGTCTATCCCACATCCAGACGTCATCAGGGAAGCAGACATTGCTTGTTAGAAGACGGGAAATGAAGACATTGATAGGATCTGCCTCTAATCAGGCCTTTCTGTGTCCGCTGTAACCCTTCTCGTACCACACTCTCCACCTTCACTCTCCCATACTTCTTCCCCACGAACACTGCTTCCCACAGAAAAGCGTGTCTATCATAGAACCCCAGATGCGGACTTTGAGAGTCTTTGGGTTGTCATTTCAAGCCTAGTCCAGACACAGCTTAAACCCTGTTCAATTATCTGTGAATGAAGATAATAGTCGAACAAAGAAGTTTGATTAAGCTGGTCACGCGCAGACGACAGAGATTTTGGTGTCAAAGCTGTAACATATCTGGGACGTCCGTTACAAAGATAACTAACTAATGTTACTTTGGCACTGCTCTCTCTCTCTCTCTCTCTCTCTCTCTCTCTCTCTCTCTCTCTCTCTCTCTCCCTCTCTCTCTCTCTCTCTCTCTCAACCCGAGTCAAATCTCCATGCCACCCACCTCAAACCCGAAGCAGAGCCAAATGTCGCCAAACACACCCAGCAGACACATTCACTACCACAGGCCCTAGACACACTCCTCGTACAGCCCCCGCCCCCTCCAGTAGCTAGGAATTCGGCCCTGCCTGTGTTTCAGATCACCCAAGGCTCAACAGTCTGGCATTTTCAAAGATGCCAAAACATTACGGTTCTTGACTTACAACGTGGAAGGTATGTCAACAGTATATGATCATGAGACTCGCTCTTTTGTGTCTGTTTATGATTTCATTCTTGTCGTTGAAACTTTTTCAGATCATTCCCCAAGTCACGTGTTTCCTTGTTATGATGTATATATTTCTCCTGGTATTCAAGTTTCTAATTCCGTTACCGCTAGACTGTCCGGTGGAATTGCACTTCTTGTAAAGAACAAGCTGACTAGATTGAATACACATATCACAGTTGAATATGACAACTGCTTGGTTCTTAAGATATCGAAGCTACTAACGGGTTTTTATTCTGACCGTTTCTTGATCGGTTTTTATTTCACAGAGAGAGACAGAGACAGAGACAGAGACTCTCTCTCTCTCTCTCTCTCTCTCTCTCTCTCTCTCTCTCTCTCTCTCTCTCTCTCTCTCTCTCTCTCTTCATGAAATACAATTTACTACATTCTAATCAAAGCGGATTTAGAGAAAATCATTCTTGTCACACCTTGCTCACTAATATAATTGAGCAATGGCATTTAAAACATAAACAATGATCTATTCACAGGAACAATTTTTGTCGACTTTGCTAAAGCATTTGACACTATAGATCACAATCTACTGTTAAGAAAACTAACATTGTATGGTTTATCCGCTGAAGCTCTGAAACTCATTTCCTCATTTCTCAACTGTAGGCGACAAGTAGTCTTAAAAAATTCCGTTACTTCTTCTCTTATGCCAGTAAATTATGGCGTTCCCCCAAACACTACTCTCCATAATAAAGACAAAGATGCTGACTCAGTATGTATCAAATTACAGAATGATCTCAATAAGCTTGCAAAGTGGACTAATTTGAACCATATGGCACTCCATCCCCAAAAGTCTAAATTCATGATGACTACAACCAGGCAAAAAAACGTCAAAATATGAAAACTGATTTGTTTAAAATACGTATACAAGATAAAGTCGTAGAAGAAGTTAAATCACACAAATTATTAGGCCTTACAGTTGATAATAATCTTTCATGGTCTAATCATATTTCTGATTTGTCAAAAAGGTTATCTAAAAAATTATTCTTGTTGAACCGA
>JADBJO010003697.1:100940-103440 GCA_016801955.1 Conus betulinus | reverse complement strand
GTTACTAACGGCCACAGCGGCCCATAACGGTTTTCCATCGTTATGTAATACCTCAGAAAGTACTTGGCCGGTCTTTCTGAAAATTTGGAGGTATGTTCATTGTGGGTCATGGATGACGCCCTAACGTGTTATTTTTGACTGCTATAGCCGTTACTAACGGTTATAACAGCCCATAACGTTATATTTTTCTTCTGTATGGAATATCTTAGAAAGTACTTTGCCGGTCTTTCTAAAAAGTTGAAGTATGGTACATTATGGGTCATGGATGATGCCCGATGTTTATTTTACCGTCATATCCGTTACTAACGGCTACAACGGCCCACAACTGTTTTTTCTTTTTTTAAAGAATATCTTAGAAAGTACTTGGCTGATTTTCTGAAAATTTGTAGGTATGTTCATTATGGGTCACGGATGATGCCCGATGTTTTATTTTACCGTTATATCTGTTACTAACGGCTATAACGGCCCATAGCAGTTTTCTTCTTTATGGAAAATCTCAGAAAGTACTTGGCCGATCTATCTGAAAATTTGAAGGTATGTTCACTATGGGTCACAGATGATGGCTCATATTTACCAGAATAGCCGTTACTAACGGCTATAACGGCTCAAAATGTTTTGTTTTTTTTTTTTTCTTTAGTGGAATATCTCCCGCGTGTTCAAGAGAGAGTACATTTATATGCTTTGCATCTGGGGGGGGGGGGGGGGGGGGGGGGGGGGTTTGGGGGGGGGGGGGGGGGGGGGGGTTGTTTTTTTTTTCTATCTCTGTCTCTCTTTTTTTTTTTTTTTTGGTGTGTTTCTTCTTACTCTAAAACATAAGAAAATAAATGTTCAATAGTTTGTTTTAGACGGTTCTGGAAATTTAGCGGCTGTTGTGTATAAGACGTAACATACCCACCAACCAAGTCAAGTCGTCTTGTTTTTTTGTAATCTCTGTGAAAACAAAATGACAGCACCGTTCAGTCGACTAGTGTGTAGTAGTAGAAACGTTCACCCCATGACCTTCACGTCACCGTGCACGTTTGGTTTTCTCCTTCCCCCTCTTCAAAGCACAGATACAACAGTGTTCGGTAGTTTTTCATTTATCTACTCATTTCGATTTTACTTTTCATTTATTTACTTGGTGCTTTTTTTTTTTTTTTTTACTTTTTCTTTTCATTTATTTACTTGTCGCTTTTATTTATTCATTTCCTTTTTACTTTTCATTTATTTATTTGTTGCTTTTATTTATTCATTTCGTTTTTACTTTTCATTTATTTACCTGGTGCTTTCATTTATTCATTTCGTTTTTTTTCTTTTTTTTTTTTTTTTTTCATTTCGTTTTTATTTTTCATTTATTTACCTGTTGCTTTCATTTATTCATTTAGTTTTTACTTTTCACACTTTTTTTTTTTTCATTTCGTTTTTACTTTCCATTTATTTACCTGTTGCTTTTATTTATTCATTTAGTTTTTACTTTTCACTTATTGAGTTGTTGCTTTTTTTTTTTAAATTCATTTCGTTTGTACTTTTCATTCATTTACTTGGTGCTTTTATTTATTCATTTGGTGTTTCCTTTTCATTTATGAACGTGTTCTAGACATGTATTGCCTTTTGCTTTAAATACATTTGGGAGTTTGGGCAGAAATGACGTAAGGAATTGTCAAAAAAAAAAAGTGTAGAGTCACTTCTGTCTAAAATAGTTAAATAAACAAATGAATTAAAATAGCAAAGGATTGCTCCAATTCCTTCAAACAGCTTTCATCGTAGCACACCTCCTCTACAAGTCCCCCAGCCAGCCAGCCCAAGGACTCCCCACTATCTATCAACACTCACCATCGTGCCTTTCTTTCCTCTCCCACACCGAGTTTCTTTCATCCTGTGGAAAAGTACAGGGACAGATATCAAGGAAGAGAGTGTTTGGACTCCAGACACAATGTGGAACCTATTCAGTTCTCCTCTCCCAGTACTCCGACCCGCTCCCCCCCCCCCCCCCCCCCCACCCCCCCCCCCTCGCTTCCCTCTCTTCCTCATCCCCAAACGTCTAAGCCTTCGAGGATCTACAGCTATCGAGTTTGATGTTATCTGTCACGCACATATACAGACACTTTCGCATCGAGCTTTACATGGGAAATCTTTCAGAGCCAACGACAATACTTCGTTGGCCTCTCTCTCTCTCTCTCTCTCTCTCTCTCTCTCTCTCCTCTCTCTCTCTCTCTCTCTCTCTCTCTCTCTCTCTCCGACATGACCGAAGGAAAGGATAGACCCGAGACGTCTTCTGGCCGAACGTTGTTTGAGTTTCAATTACGGCGGAGTGTACAAACGACTGTTGTTAGTCCTGAGGGCTCTTGGCGCCAGACTTGCCTGAATGAGTTTCAGTCATCAGCTTCAGTGTAAATGAGAAGGGGGAGACTGCCCACCAGCAAGGCACACACACACACACACACACACACACACACACACACACACACACACTCACACTCTCTCTCTCTCTCTCTCTCTCTCTCTCTCTCTCTCTCTCTCT
>JADBJO010003697.1:90940-93440 GCA_016801955.1 Conus betulinus | reverse complement strand
TTGCGCAAAGAAAGATATCCTTTACATATGTGCTTACGTACCACCGATTGATTCACCGTACTATACACATTCTGACATTGAAAATGGAATATGTATGCTTGAAGAATTTGTGAGTGATTGTTTACTTACTCTTGATGATGTTTATGTTTTATTAAGTGGTGATTTGAACAGTCGAACTTCAAACTTTTCACATGATTTAGAAGATGATGGTTTACCTATTGATGATCAGTTTGTAAGTACTCCTTTGTGTACAAACAGAAATTCTGAAGATAATGTATTGAATACTTACGGTAAAATGTTATCAAATATGTGCACTGCTTTGAATTTGTGTATCATGAATGGTATGTGTCATGGCGAACTGAATGGTCGCTACACATATATATCTGATAGAGGTAATAGTGTAATTGATTATTTTTTAATGTCACGAGATATGTTTTTGAGTTTTTCGAATGATTGTAAATTACAAGTGCTAGAAAGGATCGAGTCAGACCATATGCCTTTGTTGATGAACCTCAGTGTTCCAAATGACTGCATGAATAACACAAAAAAAAAATGTTTCTAACCTTTTTATTGAAAAGTATGTTTGGAATGAGACGTATACTAATGTATTTAGTGATATAGTTTGCTCTCCTGAGATTCAACAGAGAGTTGAAATGGCGATCAGGGTAATTGATGTGGATATAAATGAAGCTCTGTATATATTTAACTGCTGCTTGAAAGAAGCAGCTGAGAGCATGAAAAAACAGTGCAATGTAAATGTAAAACATAGTTATGATGATGATTGGTATGATGTGGAGTGTAAGTCTGGTAAGAGAAAGGCCCGTAATTTGTTAAATAGATATCGTCGCACTTTATTGCCACCAGATCATGTTTCTTATAGTAATGCCAGACGTGCCTATAAAGAACTTCTGAAAACCAAACGTAAACAGTTTAATCGAGCTATGTTAGAAAAAACTGGTATCTTCTGTAAATAACCAGAAGGAATTCTGGAATTCAATGCGGAGAATCCACAATAAAAGTAAACAGTAGCCATCTAACAATATTAGTTTAGAAAAACTGGTTTCAGCACTTTCAGAAATTGCTTGAAAAAGAAGTAGATATCTGTAATATTATGGACGATGAAGGTGGTAGTGATGACAATGATAACAATAATACCAGCGATGATACATTAAATCGTCCAATTTCAAGAGATGAGATTCTGCTGGCTTTAAAGAAATTAAAGAACCGTAAAGCTAGCGGCCCTGATGGAATCATTGGTGAGATGTTGAAAAATGCATGTAAATCTGATTTGTTGTTAGATTTTATCACAAAAAATTTTCAATGCTCTGTTTGACAGAGGTGTGTTTCCTGAACTGTGGACTGAATCTATTGTTCTCCCTTTATATAAGAAAGGTGATGTTGATAACCCAAGCAATTACAGAGGCATTTCTTTGTGTAACATTTGTAGTAAACTATACAGCGCTGTTATCAACAGAAGGTTGCAGGACTGGGTAGAAGAAAAGAACCTCACTGGTGAATTTCAAGCTGGATTTAAGCGGAACTATTCTACAATAGATCATATGTTTACTTTAATGGCATTTGTGCAAAAACAATTTTTTTTGAATCGCAAATATATGTGCTTTTATTGATTTCGAAAAAGCCTTTGATTCTGTTAATAGAAGTATTTTGTGGCGTATTTTGTTTAAAAATGGAATCAGAGGGAAATTATATCGAAGTGTCATGAGCATGTATGACTCTGTCAAAGCTAGAGTGAGAAGCGGTGGGTCTTTGACTGATTGCATAAACTGCACGACTGGTGTTAAGCAAGGTGATGTGTGCAGTCCTATATTGTTTTCCTTATTATTAATGAACTGACATTAGAAGTTACCAATTCTGGACGACATGGAGCAAAGTTTTATCAATGATATTTTGGAAATTTCATTCTTCTGTTAGCAGACGATGTTGTATTAATGTCTGAAACGATAATTGGTTTACAAACCCAGCTGAATAGTTTAGAAAGAGCTTCTTTTGCATTGCAGCTAAAAATAAAACATGATGAAAAGTAATATAATTGTGTTTAGAAAGGGCGGTTATCTTGCCGCCAGAGAGAAAGGTGGACATATAATGGAGTCGAAATGCCCGTAGTGAATGCTTATAAATATCTTGGTATTTATTTTTCTACACGCTTAAGCTTTACCTTTGCTTGTAAAGATCTTGCAAGTAGAGCTAATATGCTTTATTGTGTATTTTGAGGAAATTGGCACAGTTAGATAATGAATCTCTATCTTTGTTGTTGAAATTATTTGATATTCAAATTCAACCAATGTTACAATATGGTGCTGAGCTATGGGGCTTTGATTCTGCTGCTATGCATATTGAGAAAATTCATTTGTACGCTCTGAAGAAATTTCTTGGTGTTTCAATGAGAACACCAAATGATTTGGTATATGGTGAGACTAACCGATATCCTATCTATTTAATATCTGTGATTAAATGTATTCGTTACTGGTTAAGGATAACA
>JADBJO010003697.1:45940-73440 GCA_016801955.1 Conus betulinus | reverse complement strand
CATGCCGCTTCAAGGGACTGTACAATTGAATACGAAGCTTTTTCTCGAATATTTAGATTTCTTATAATTTTTTTGAGTTAACATTCCAAAGTACATCATGGCCTTGGTACGATTCAGTCAAATGTTTGGTCTCCGAGTCGGACAGTCTGACCGCTTTGCTGGACGACGCCATTTTTCCTTGTGTCATGGGTGTTGGCTCTCAATGCTGAGCGTTGATTGGTTGGAGGATACTAACTGTCTGTTTAGAATAGATCACGGTGTATCTCGAAAAGTCGGGTTTTAAACTGGAAGCCGAAGTCCGTTTGAGATGTACGTTTACTGTGACAGACGCTACGTTTGGGATCGGGTTCGACCGGTACTTCCGAAGCGTGCGGGCGGGGAGGCTCGTGTGTCAGCCGCTTCACGATCCTTTTGCTCCTATCCAAATGATAGTCTGTCAGTTTCTGGAACACACAAAGCTTCATACTAACAAAGCTCTGCTTCTTTTGTTCAGATGCTAGAGAGAGAGAGAGAGAGAGAGAGAGAGAGAGAGAGAGATGAGAGAGAGAGGGAGAGAGAGAGAGAGAGAGAAGCTTTTGTGTTTGAGGTGCGGATTATGCCGTCCGTGTTGCAATATTCATGATTTTGACATGCGTACGACAGAGAGACAAGCAGCAAGATCCATTATCGCTGCTACCACCACCATCACTACCCCTTTGAAATCACAATGGATATTTCATTGATGGATGAGTTGTGTGCCTCCGGCGAAACAGAATAAACTCAGAGAGAGCGAGAGAGAGAGAGAGAGAGAGAGAGAGAGAGAGAGAGAGAGAGCTGACTGACTGACAAACAGACACGCAGACAGATACAGACACAGAAAGAGGGACAGAGGGAGCAAGAGAGACGAGACAGACACACACACACACAGACAAACAGTGAGGGAGGAGAGAGAGAATGAGAGAGAGGAGACAGAGAGAGAGGAGAGACAGACAGACAGACAGACAGACCGACAGACAGACAGACAGACATAGACACAGAGAATGAGAACAGACCAGACAGAGAGAGAGAGAGAGAGCGAGAGGCGAGATAGAGAGGGAGAGAGAGAAGAGAGAGAGAGAGAGAGAACTGACTGTGACAAAAGAGGACATGCAGACAGACATACAAACAGAAAGAAGGACCATAGAAACCAAGAGCAAGAGAGAACAGACAGACAGACAGACACAGACACAACACACACACACCACACACACACACACACACAACACACACAACACACACACACACACAAATCGACAGAGAGAGAGAGAGAGAGATAGAGATGATATAGAGAGAGAGAGAGAGAGAGAGGAGAGAGAGAGGAGAGAGATAGATGGCTGGGGGGTGGGTGGGTGGAGAGGAGAGGGTAAATGGATCTAATTGTGACGCCCTTTGCACTCACGGAATGAAGTGATGCACTATGACCATGTATCACGCAAATAATCAACTAATTCACTCTTCGTCCTTCTTCTTCTTCTTCTTCTTCTTCTTCTTCGCATTTTTCGCGTTCTTCTTCTTCTTCTTCTTCTTCTCTTCTCTTCTTCTTCTTCGCATTCTTCTTCTTCTTCGCATTCTTCGCGTTCTTCACATTTCTTCGCATTCTTGTACAAAAATTCTCAGCGATGTATCTGTCATTCTGTCTATCTGTGTCAGTCAAGTCAAGTCAAAATGATCTTTATTGAGGATAAAGGAATAAGCTATACAGCTTTTTTACATCCTGCCCTCCAACAATAAGAAAAGGGCATCATAAGGCAACATAAAAAAAACCACACATCATAAGGCAACATCCAAAGACTAATCATTGTGTGTGTGTGTGTGTGTGTGTGTGTGTGTGTGTGTGTGTGGGGGGGGGGGGGGGGTGTCTGTTAGTCTGTCTGTCTGTCGGGCATGCATGCTTGTATGTATGTATGTATGATGTATGTATGTATGTATGTATGTATGTATGCATGCATGCATGCATGCATGCATGTATGCATGTATGTATGTATGTATGTATGTATGCATGTATGTATGTATCTCAGTGTTTATGTCTGTCTATTCACTTGTCTTTTTCTCTCTCTCTCTCTCCTCTCTCTCTCTCTCTCTCTCTCTCTCTCTCTCTCTCTCTCTCTCTCTCTCTCTCTCTCTCTCTCTCTCTCTCCCCCCCAATAGATCCAGGCATACATACATACACATATGTACATACAAGCGTGCGCATACATAACTACATTCACAGATGCATACACACATACATACATACACACAGACGCATATATACCTCCATACATACATGCACACATTCATACATACAAACATGCATTCATAATACATCCATCCATCCATCCATACATACATACATATACATGCATCCATCCATCCATCCATCCATACATACATACATACTACATACATACATATATACATACATACTTTTTATATCACGAATACGTTTCTGAAAATTTCATAGGCAGCATGATGATGCGTGACTATACCAAGTGTCTTTGGTTTAACTCAGTGTCATAGATATCCAACCTGAAGAAAAAATAATTTGCAGGCGTTCATAGGAAGTCATTTCTGCCTCAGAAACAGGGCTTGCCCTGGTTATTATTCCATGAGCAGCTTTATCTGTAATTACATCTCCCTTGCCGCCACTTTAATTTATACAGTGATAAGTCAGGTCATACTAAAACTCCTCTGATATCTCCGCGATATCTTGATCGCGCATTAAAAGTGATGAAACATGTTAAAGGAGACCGAGTAGCTTTTAGAGGGACGTTTCATTTTCTACGAGAGAGAGAGAGAGAGAGAGAGAGAGAGAGAGAGAGAGAGAGAGAGAGAGAGAGAGAGAGAGAGGAAGACAGACAGACAGACAGACGCAAGAGAGAGAGATGCAGACAGACAGACAGACAAACGGACTGACAGACTGACATGCTCTGACAGAGAGACAGAGAAACGATGAAACAATCTGAAGCGAATGTTCAGCTTTTTAGAGGGACATTTCATTTCGGATGAGTGAGAGAGAGAGAGAGAGAGAGAGAGAGAGAGAGAGAGAGAGAGAGAGGAGAGAGAGAGTCTGAGAGACAGAAGCAGTGGACAGACAGACATACATCGACAGACAGACAAGGAGACAGAAGGACACACTGACAAACAGACAAGTAGACATGCAGACAGACACACAGGCACACAGACAGGTACACAGACACTCGTACTCCCACAGAAACAATCAAACAAGCTGAAACGGACTGACTGATTAGATTGTTAGAGGGACAATTCATTCTGGATGAGAGAGAGAGAGAGAGAGAGAGAGAGAGAGAGAGAGAGAGAGGAGAGAGAGAGAGAGAGAGAGAGAGAAAGAGAGAGAGAGAGAAGAGAGAGAGAGAGGAGAGACAGAGACAGAGACAGAGAGACTGACAGACAGAAAGACAGACAGACAGGGATGTGTCTAAGAGACAGCATGACTATTTTGCAATACTGCTTCGTTAAAATAATTATCGTGCCATGCCTTTCTGTACTTTGTGCCCCTTAGAAACTCAATCTTCGACATAAAGGAACAGTCTAACAACATCAAGAACTTTCTGTTTAACAAACACATTGATAGTGGTAGTTCTTCAGTAAGTTCTTTTTTTTTCTTTTTTTTTTTTTAGGTAAGGATAATAGTTATAATTGCGTGTTGTCATATTTTCAAATTTTCAGGAAACAGCATTGGTAAGTAAAATAAAGAAAAGAAAAGAAATTTAGATAGATAATGATTTCTTGTGCTGTTGCGTCAGGTGCCGTTGCTGTCCTGCGGTGGATGGACAAGAACCTGGTCCATCTCATCACTACCCAACGTCGATCTCCACACCATGACGGATGTCACCTTCCGTCGTGAGCACTTCAGTAATTCTTCAGTCTCCTGTGGGACTAAAAACGGGCAGCAAAAACGTGAAATTTCCTTGATATTGATGTTCTGGTCCAGGTCAGGTGATAGAGTAAAATTTTTCATTCTCCCAGTTCGGAAATTGATGAAAGAAGAGATTTTGTGTTGATTTTTTTCAGCATTCTCCTACCGTTCAAGATAAGCCATCCCTCTGCAACCCCCCCCCCCCCCCACCCCCCACACCCCCCTCGCAACACACACACACACACACACACACACACACACACACACACACACACACACACACACACACACACTCCATAACTTCTGTAGCATTACCCTTAAGATCATCATCCCCCCCCCCCCCCCCCCCCCCCCCCCCCCCCCCCCCCTCAATCCCCATCCCACGCCCTAACTTCTTCAGCATTATTTTTTCACATCTAAAATGACAAAGATTAATGGACGTTCAATTACTGATCCATTTGACCTCATTCTACACGAATTTTTAGTTTGCAACACACTACGATTTTTTTTTTTTATGCAAGCAACAATAATTCCAACCTGTATTAAAGTCATTAAACACATTTTATCAAATCGCAGTTAACACACCTTCAATGCATGAAAACTGGATTGATTGTTCGTAGTTTGTTTCCTTGTATAAAATTATTTGGGTTCTTTTTACCAGAACAGCAAATTATCAAGATGGAGATGATCATGATGGTGCTCTCTCTGTCTCTATCTGTCTCTGACTGTCTGTCCGTCTGTCCGTCCGTCTGTCTGTCTGTATTTCTTTCTCTCTCTCTCTCTCTCTCTCTCTCTCTCTCTCTCTCTCTCTCTCTCTCTCTCTCTCTCTTGATTGCTTCTGTGTCTTTCTGCTTGTAACTGTTAACTTAATTTTCAGAAAAAAATAGACAATTTTCGTTTTCATGATGATTGAACAGTGTAGGGACTAAAAAGCTAAACAAAGAAAGAAAGAATAAAATAAGGTCGGCGTGTTTCTATTCACAAGAATTATAAACGAACGACAGAATGACATTATGATTGCTTCTTGCATTTTGTTTTAAAATTTTGTTTTGAAAAGTGTCCATTGTTGCAGTAAAAACAGATTATTTTCTTGGTAATTAAAAGAACATTCTTTGCTGGAGGCATAGATTCCCTTTCAAATGCTTGACACGAGAGAGAGAGAGAGAGAGAAGAGAGAGAGAGAGAGAGAGAGAGAGAGAGAGAGAGAGAGAGAGAGAGAGAGAGACAGAGAGAGACAGACAGACGGAGAGACAGACAGACAGACAGACAGACAGACAGACGACGGACGGACAGACAGACAGACAGAAGCAGACGCACAAAGGGAACCAGATAATGGGACATATGAGAAGAAGGCAAAACAAAGACAGAAGGTAGACAAAACACCGGAGAAAAAAGAAGAAGAACAAGGACAAGAACAAGAAGAAGAACTAAAAAGGTTAAAATCAAATAAATTAAATAAGAATCTGCAGATAAAGATAATTGAACAAACGAAGGAATGAAAGAACGGCAACCCGGAAACAGAGAAAAGAATGATGCAATAGATATAAAGAGTGGAAAGAAAATAAAGAGCATACACCAACGGGATGCTTAAACACCTCAGCACCAAAGCAAAGATCAAACTTCTTGCTCTCTTCAACAGCAATTGGAAGACGGAGCATGTTCCACAAAGCTGGCGTGAAGCTGACATGGTGCATACACATAAAAAGGGCAAAGACAGAGTCAGGGCTGACAGCTATCGCCCCATCAGGCTCATCAGCAGCTTGGGCAAGCTCCTAGAGCATATGATCAATTTGCGGCTAGTTTGGCACCTGGAAAAGAACAACATCATCACTCCAGGGCAGGCAGGCATCCGCCAACATCATTCCACTGAGGATCAAGTGACCTACATAGCCCAGAAGATCGCGGATGGCTTCCAGGACGAACAGCATACACTGACGGTGTGGATAGACATAGAAAAGGGCGTACGACTATGTCTGGAAGGATGGCCTCCGGAGAAAACTCCAGAAGAGTGGTGTGACTGGCTGTATGTACCAATGGATCTCGCAGTACCTGAAAAATAGGAAGGCCCGAGTCCATGTCAACGGAGCATACAGTCGGAAGAAGGCACCGAGAGGAGTCCCTCAAGGAGCTGTTTTCAGCCCTACCTTATTCCATGTCTTTATGAACGACATCGTCAAGAGATATGCCACGCAAAGTCCAAGGAGCCATCTATGCAGACGATCTTGTCCTATGGTGCTCGGAAGAGCACCTCACAACTGCCAACTACAGGCTACAGCAGGCGCTGAATGTTCTCGAAAGCTGGACAAAAAACTGACTGGTAACAATTAATGCCAAGAAGACCACTTACACTGTTTTCAGCCTCTCATTCAAAGAACAGAAGGCCACCCTGTGCATCAATGGACAAAACTCTGCTTGCTGAAAATAACCCCACGTACCTGGGAGTCACCTTTGACAAACGCTTGACGTGGAAGAAGCAAGCAGAGAAAACAGAATTAAGAGAGCAAAAGTACGCCTTGCCCTCATGAAGAAGCTGGCAGGAACAACATGGGGTGCAGACAACACGACCTTCAGGAGACTGTACACTGGTAGAGTCAGGCCAGTGCTGGAGTATGGCATGACTGCAGGGGGCACTACAGCCAAATCCAATTTTGAACGGATCAGCAAGATTCAGAATCAAGCTGCCCGTATCATCACAGGAGCCGTGAAGTCTACGCCGATCCAGGAGCTTGAAACCATCACAGAGCTCCAACCTCTCTTGGGGGTCCGCAGAGACGCCAAATTCCTGACCCAGGCTGCCAAGTTCAAGAGGCTGCAAGGCCACCCCATGAAAGACAGACTGTCCCAGCCAACAAAAGGACGGCTGGAGAGAGGGAGCTTCGTACACCAGAGCAGGATCCTAGAACGGCAACATCAAGATACCCTTGACCATGACCCCAAAGTGATGCCCAGGTGTCTTGCCGTTTCTCCCTGAAAGAGCGAAGGAACCGCTCTGCTCATCCAGTGCAGCATCCCTGGTGTTGGCCCAAAAGATTCCCAAAGCGGCCCTGAAAGAAAGTCCCTCACCCTTGAACACCTCCATACCCAGTTCCCCCAAAGAGTCCTGGACTCATGTCTAAACCGACGGCTCTGCAGCAGATGCCATTCAAAAGGGGGGGGGTGGGGGAGGGGGGGGGGGGGGGGGGAGGGCAGGAGTCTATGCCCAATATCCAGGAGGCAGAGAAGAAAAGATCTGCCTCGGTACCGGCCTGTACTCCACAATTACAGAGCTGAAGCAGAAGCCTTGAAAAACACACCGAGGTCAGCCCCTACGCTAGCAACAACGTTGTCTTCCTGACCGACGCCCTGTCCATCTTGCAGGCCCTTCAGTCCAACAGAGATCCAGAGCTCAACGATCTGTCCTCATCTCTCGCCTCCCTCTGCACAAGTCACAAAGTCACCCTGCAGTAGATTCCCTCCCACTGCAACGTGCCCGGCAATGAGACTGCTGACTCCCTGGCAAAGGAGGGCACTACAAAGGAGCAGATGGACAGATCTACCAGCTACCCCGAATCCATGACCATCATTAAGGTCAAGCTGTAGAACAAGTGGAGGCAGCAGCATCCACGCCACAACAGAGCAGACCCGTACTACCTGCTGACTCGACAAGAGCAGGTAGTCATCTTCAGGCTCAGGACAGGCCACAACTGCCTGAAACACCACCTATTCTCTAAACTCCGCATCGGCAACACAGAGCAGTGCCCCTGCAGAACAGACAGCCAGACAACAGAACATCTGCTGCAGTCCTGCCCGCTCCACCCAAGCGCTTCGAGAGAAAAAACCTGGCTCGACACAATACCAGTGGGCCCGGAAGCTCTACGGAGGACTGGAGAACCTGCGACATACTGCCACCTTTGTCGAGGAGACGGCGGAATCCATCTAAAGAAATGGCGAACGAGACAACAAGAGCATTCCGAAAAAAAAGGCAGAGAAAAATGGTCAAAAGATCAAAGAAAAATAAAATAAGGAAGAAAGAGAAGAAGCCAGTGCGATAGACAGATAGATAGATAGATAGATAGATAGATAGATATAGATAGATAGATAGACGGATAGATGGACGGATAGATAGATAGTCAAAGTAGATAAAAATCCAAACAAACAAGATTAAAATTTTCCAAATTTTCGGCTTCACTTGCCTTTCTTCAGGGAGTACAGTCGGGAAGGAGGGGGCATGCCGTAGATGGAGCGGTAGTGAATTCCCAGAGTATTGCCGCAGAAAATGAGAATGATCTAAAACCCGTGCTTCTTTCGGTTATATGAGAAAAATTCGAAAAATACGGTCATCAGAGGAAGAACGGAGGGGATGTGCAGGAAAATAATATTTCGAAGAGATCAGAGAGATAGGTTGGCGTTTCATCTGTGATAATCTTATAACATAGACAGGCCGACTTACACTGAATTCTGTGCTCGATTTTGAGCCAGTGTAATTTCTTCTAGAGATCCGAAGTATGGTGCTGTTTTGGCACCTTGAAGATAAGGTGGGCGGTTGAATTCTGAACACGTTGTGGTGGCTGGAGTAAGGCTGCAGATACACCAAGGACAAGAGCTGTACAATAATCTAGTCGTGACAGAATGCAGGAAGACGCCAATGTCTCTGTGGCCTGTTCTGTAAGGAAAGGTTTGATAGAGCTGATGCGACGGAGTTCGAAAAAGGATGCTTGGCAGATTTTGGCTATGTGATGTTTCAGGGTAAGTTCAGAGTCGAGATAGAAGCCAAGGTCACGAACAAATGGCATTAATGAGATGTCAGTGGAGCCTAGGACTATTGACGGATGAAGACGGGGGGGATCTTGAGCTTGTGAGTGTTTTGTAAACCGGATGGCTTGTGTTTTTATCATCATTTAACTTTAGCTTATTAGTAGACATCCACTGTTTTATGTCAGACACACAGCCTTGAAGATTTTTGACGATATTGTCATACAAATAGTTATCTAGCGTGTCAGAATGATCGAGCTGAGTGTCATCGGTGAACATTTCATGATGAACAGAATGGCTGTTAATGATCTCAGTCAGGGGCGTTGTGCACATTATGAAAGGAACTGGACCCAGCATAGACCCGTGGGAAACGCCAAAGTTTGATGACATTATAGAAGACCTAGGCATATATATATATATATATATATATATATATATATATATATATATATATATATATATATACTGCTCAAAACAATTGAAAGGCCACTACCACTTTTTAGGGTACCTTGTTTTGACTTTATTTTTTCCAATAACACGGCACTGCACCCACCCAAACTTACTGATTTTGGTTGCATGCCTGATCAGTCAACTTGAATTTGATCAGAAATCAACTCAGTTTGTGTCATGCACACCACAGCGGTGAACTGAAATGTGCACATACTGCACGAAATAAATGGTGCAAATCAAACAGACCCTGTTCAACAGAGCACATCTGAACTGCAGGAATATTGCAATGCACGTGCAAGCCATGTCTTATCTGAACACAGGTCAGCCAGTTTTGAGAGACTGGTGGGCATTTATGCCTGTGTTTACGGCACTTTTTGCAACCATGCCTCTCGGAGACAACGACTGAGTCAGGATGACCAAGGGCGGGCAATTGCGTGGCTTCAGGAGGGCGTGGGGGGTGCGAGAGGTTGGTCGTCGACTGTCAGTCGCCCATTCAGTCATTCAGACTTTGAGAGACCGCTTCAACCAGACAGGAAGTGTTGCTGAGCGAAGACGTCCAGGACGCCCCAAGGTCCACCTCCAGGCAGCAGGACAGGTTTGTTGTCCTGTCAGCTCTGAGCAGCAGAGAACGGCCACTTCCGACACACTCAGGGGGCAGCTGCAAGCAGCCGGCAATGTCACCGTCAGTGACCAGACCATTCGGAACCGGCTGAGAGAGGCACACCTGCGCTCAAGACGACCAGCCATCCGTCCTGTCCTGACACCAGCTCACCGTGCTGCTCGTTTGGCTTGGGCCCAGCGTCACTTAGCATGGACCAGAGATCAGTGGGCAAGAGTATTGTTTACTGACGAGTCCCGCTTTGCCTTATCATTTCATGACAGCAGGAACCGTGTCTGGCGGTGGCAAGGAGAACGCTATCACACGATGGTCTCGTGAGCGAGCGTGATCGCTATGGTGGTGGATCCATAATGGTGTGGGGAGGGATGGCACAGAACTACAGAACCCCCCTGCACATGGTGCAAGGCAACCTCAACGGTGTGGGCTACAGGGACTGGCATCCTGTAGCCCCTTGTGCTGCCAGCGCTGCAAGCTATTGGACCACGCGTAGTAGTACTTCAAGACAACAACGCCAGACCTCATAGGGCTCGAGTCGTCAACAACTTTCTTCAGTAGCAACACGTGATCCACATGGACTGGCCAGCCTGCTCACCGGACCTTAATCCAATGAGCACTATGGGACGTGCTGGGCTGCCAGCGACTTGGAAGCAATCGCCCCCCCCGTTGACCTCAACCAGCTGTTCCAGTTCCTTGAGCAGGAGTGGCAGGCAATACCCCAGATGACTCTGAGGACTCTGACTCAATCCATGAGGCAAAGGTGCATCGCGTGCATCCCACGCAAATGGCGGACACACACGTTACTGACTGTGTTTTTGTGTATCTCTGGCATTCTGACTTTTGAAAAGATGGGTAGTGGACTTGAAAGTGACAAAACATGCTGTTCAAATCAATGTTGTCATAAATCTGTGTCATTGGTGTTTTGATTAATGGCTGAAGTAAAGTTCGAAAGCATTGTTTTGGGTTGTTTCCGTTCTATTGTGAAATAGCGAGAGATAATTTCCAAGTGGCCTTTCAATTGTTTTGAGCAATATATATATATATATATATATATATATATATATATATATATATATATAGAATTATAAACAAAGCTTGCTCTTATGTCTTAGATTGTAGAAATAGGGGAGTGATAAGCCTTCATATCTGCAGTAGTAGATGATTCTGCCTAACTGACAGTATGTGCTTGAGTGGGTGAATAGGGAATAATAAATGCTTCTCAAAATGAACCTTTAGCAAGCTTATAGACTCCGAAGCCGGGAGACAATCTCCAATAGGGAAAGAATGCTATACCGGAAAAAAGCTGCTGTGCAAATACCGTAGTATGTTTGTTGAGTTTTCAAAAAACCAACCAAAGGTTCCACCTAAGAAGCAAAAGAAAATCATGAAAGAGCAAAAACAAGCTACATTTTCTTGTGAAAAGTAGAAAATATAAACAGATAACCTCTTAAGACACAAGTGCTGAGGCCCCAGTTCTTGGAATGAATCCACAAGGGACTAAATTACAATAAACTGATATATTCCAAGGAGAAGTACCGAGCACCATTCCAACAACTTACAGAGCAGCTTGAAATTACAATGACTGCAAAAAATATTGAATTATAAACAAAGCTTGCTCGTATGTCTTAGATTTTAGAAATAGGGGGGGGTGATGATAAGCCTTCATATCTGCAGTAGTAGATGATTCTGACTAACTGACAGTATGTGCATGAGTGGGTGAATGGGGAATAATAAATGCTTCTCAAAATGAACCTTTAGCAAGTTTATAGACTCCGAAGCCGGAGGACAATCTCTAATGGGGAGGAAGCTCACTAACATATAACTCCTGGTCAGATACCAGTATTTCGAAACCTGATTGTTTCTCCTCAGTGACCGCGGAAAGTGGTAATTTGACTCCTCAAACTCAACAAACATACTACGGTATTGCACACCAGCTTTTCCTGGTATAGCATTCTTCTTAAAACTGAAAAGGCAGAGGAGTCAAATCACCACTCCACCCGCCCCCCCCCCCCCCCCCTCCCCGTATGCATGTGCAGGTATGTGTGTCTGCATTGTGTGTGTGTGTGTGTGTGTGTGTGTGTGTGTGTGTGTGTGCTAAAAACAGATTGTTGTGACTCCTCTAAGAATTGATCCTTTTATGAAGTGTTTTATTCCTGAAGAAGACTCTGGGGCGAAAAGCTTGAATATTAAAGTTGTCCCTGTGGGAAAAGGGTCATAATATTTTGCCAAATTTTCGGCCGTGCGGCCTTCTCTGGGGCTTGTTTATTGACAAGGTAAGAACGTCATAACTATTGACGCATTGAACAAAGTTGTCATAGCTATGACGTCAGTGTTTCTGCCATTTAAAAAGAAAAAAAAAAAAAAAAAAAAAAAAAAAAAATTCTGAGATTAAGAGATAAAGAGACTTTGAGAAAGAAAAAGAGACGCACACATACACGCACTCGCACACACACACACACACACACACACACACACACACACACACACACACACACACACACACACACACACACACACACACACACACACACGCGCGCGCGCGCGCGCGCGCGCGCGCGCGCGTATATCCACGTGTCTCTCTACAACCGAGTCCGAGTCCGCCAGAGAACCAAGACCCTCTGCCACAGGGACAATTCCATAACAGTATTTGCACGTATACACACACGTGCAGATCACATAAAGAATTCCCACCCAACCTCATCATGCACCATCCCTCCCATAATTTAACCAAGATTCCCCCATCTCCACTCTGCAAATCAATGTCCATCGGAATCAAGGCCGTTGAGTCCCAAAGGATAAACTGTCTTTAGTTTATTCTTCCAGAAATCTTCTCTTCTCTGTCTTGCGGTTTTGTTCAGACTGTGGACCTTTTCCACCACAATGCATCTCATGTTCTTCAGAGAGTGTTCAGGTAAGTTGAAATGATTGTTGACATGAACACATGCACCTTTGTTCAACTTGATGTTAGACCTGTGCAGATAGAAGCGATCTTTCAGTGTCAGCAGCATAGTTTCACCCATGTACTGTGTGCTCTGACAGTTGGTGCAGTACAGCATGTAGACGATGTTGCTGCTGTCACAGGACAGTCGATGACGGATGGTAAATGTCTCTCCTGTCTGCATACTACTGAATGTTCTGCTCTCTCAACTAGATGGTTTTCACAAACCACACACAGTGTTCAGTACATTTGAAACATCCAGCATAGATGTCATCTGGAATCGGGAGAGCTGATGGCATGAGCAGATTTCTCAAAGACCGCGATTTTCTTTTCGGCTAGTATGGGTGGGAAAGGCATAGCCTTTCGCATTTTCTGGCTCGTGTGGAGAAGAGGTTGGAGTTCTGCAAACCAAGAACGGAATGGGGATTAGAGGGGTTGTGAGTGACGATGAATGGAACTCGGTTGTGTTGCCTGTCTTCCATCTTATAGCTGAGAGTCTCGTGTCGGGGAACATGGCTGGCTTTGGTTTTTGCCTCCTGGATGGTCGCAGGGCTGTAACCTCGCTGGAGGAAAAATCACGTTCCATATCCTGGCAACGAGACTGGAAGGTTGGCATGTCAGAACAGAGGCGGCGGAGGCGCAGGAACTGGGCATATAAGGAATGTTTTTGATGGTATGGTAAGGGTGGGGTGGCAGGATGAATGGGCCAAGTATGTACGAGCATCTGTAGGTTTGGAATACAGGTCTGTGTACAGATAACCTCGCTTCAGATGTATGAAGATGTCCAAGAATGGCAGTGCTTCTTTAGAATAGTTCATAGTGAACTTGATGGTAGGGTGGAACTGGTTCAAAAACTCAAGGAACTGGTGAAGTTCTTCTGTTGATCGAGACCACAGAAGAAAGATGTCGTCTATAAAAACCGTTTCCACAGTCTCGGCTGATAGGAAAGGGGCTGTTGTCCAGTAGCTGTGCCTCCAGCCAGCCCATGAAGAGGCAAGCCACCGTAGGTGCCATAGGTGTGCCCATTGCAGTGCCCAGTTTTTGCTTGTAGAAATGCCCATCAAAGTGGAATACATTGTTGGATAGTACATGGTTCATCAGTTCCAGAAGACGCTCTGTGGGTATGTTGTTGATGCAATCATTTTTGTCAACAACGCCTTCACTGCTGTTTCCATGTCGGCGTGAGGAATGTTACTGTAGAGTCCAACGACATCAATGGTGACCANCCTCAAACGGCAACCAATGCTTCCATTGGTTTTCTTCTTGTTTAGGACAGCCTCATTCTTCTTCCTCCCTACAACCACCTCTGCCTTCTTTAGTACACTTTCTTCTGACCCTGACAATCCCCATTAGGTCTATCCCTTTGTAGGTTAACATCGTGGTGATCTTTACTTCTCACATCATTCTTCTGTCTCCCTACAACCACCTCCCTTGGCCCTCACTACCTGCCTTGGTTTTCTTCTTTAGGACAGCTTCTCCTGACCCTCACAATCCCACGTTAGTTCTTTCCCTTCGTAGGTTAACATCGTGTGAACTTTACTTCTCACATCATTGTTCTTCCCCCCACACACACAACTTCCCCCAGCCCTCACTACCTGCACTGCATTTCTTCTTTTTAGGACAACTTCTCCTGACCCTAACAAATCACTCATTAGTTCTCTCCCCTCGTAGGGTAACATCGTGTGAACTTTACTTCTTATATACCTTCTCCTGACCTTCACACTCCCACATTAGTTCTCTCTCTTCGTAGATTAACATCGTGTGAACTTCACTTGTCATAACGTTGTTCTTCACCACCTACACACACACCTCCCCCGGCCCTCACTGTCCGCATTGATTTTCTTCTTCTTTAATACAAACTTCCCCTAACCCTCATAAATCCCACATTAGTTCTCTCCCTTCGTAGGTAAACATGGTGTAACCTTTACTTCTCACATCATTGTTCTTCTTCTTCCCTACACACACAACCTCTCCTACCCACTCACCCCTGACCCTCACTGCCTGCATTCGTTTTCTTTCTCTTTAGGAGAGCTTCTCCTGACCCTCGCAGTTCCACTTTAGTTCTCTGCCTTCGTAGGTTAACATCGCGTGATCTTTACTTCTCACATCATTCTTCTTCTGTCTCCCTACAACCACCTTCCCTGGCCCTCACTTCCTGCATTTGTTTTCTTCGTCTTTAAGACAGCTTCCCCTGACCCTCACAGTCCCACATAGCTTCTGTCCCCTTCGTCGGTTAACGTCACGTGACCTTTACTTATCATATCACTGTTCTTTGTCCCTACCCATTCAACCTTTACCGCCACCCCCCCCCCCCACCCCCCCAAAAGCCCTCACAGCCTGCATTCGTTTCCTTCTTCTTTAGGAGAGCTTCTCCTGACCCTCGCAGTTCCACTTTAGTTCTCTCCCTTCGTAGGTTAACATCGTGTGATCTTTACATCTCACATCATTCTTCTGTCTCCCTACAACCACCTCCCCTGGCCCACACTGCCTGCACTGGTTTTCTTCTTCTTTAGGACAGCTTCTCCTGATCATCATAATGCCACATTAGCTCTCTCCCTTTGTAGGTTATCATCGTGTGAACTTAACTTCTTACATCATTGTTCTTCCCCCACATACACACACAACCTCCACTGGCCCCTCACTGCCTGCATTCTGTTTCTTCTTCTTTAGGACAATTTTCCTGACGATCGAAATTCCACATTAGTTCTCCTCCCTTCATAGATTTCATATATTATGAACTTTACTGTTCACATCATTGTTCTTCATCCCTACAGCCCCCACCCCCTTCCCCCACTCCGCTCACTCACTGCCTCCATTGGTTTTCTTCTTGTTTAGGACATCTTCTCCTGACCCTCTCACAACCCCACATTAGTTTGTCTCCCCTTGTAGGTTAACATCGTGCAAGTTAACTTCTCACATCATTGTTCTTCCCCTCCTATATACACACAAGCTTCCCCAATCCCTCAATGTGCATGCCTGCATTCGTTTTCTTCTTTAGGACAGCTTCTCATGACCCTCACAATCCCACATTAGTTCTCTCTCCCTTCATAGGTGAACTTTACCTCCTCACATCATTCCTCTTTCCTCCCTACAACCACCTCCCCACTTCTTTAGTACACCTTCTCCTGACCTGACTGAAAATCCCATATTACTTCTCTCCCTTCGTAGGTTAACATCGTGTTATCTTTACTTCTCACGTCATTCTTCTGCCTCCTTACCCGCCACCTCCCCCTGGCCCTCACTACCTGCATTGGTTTTTCTTCTTCTTTAGGACAGCTCTTCTCCTGACCCTCAATAAATCCCACATTAATTCTCTCCCTTCGTAGGTTAACATTGCGTGACTTTTTTTCTTCTCACATCATTGTTCTTCTCCCTACACACACAACCTCTCCCACCCACACCAACACCCTGGCACAAACTTGACTCTGCCTCCATTGGTTTTCTTCTTGTGTTTAGGACAGCTTTCTCCTGACCCTCACAATCACACATTAGTTCTTCTCTCCCTTCCTAGGGGTTACCATCGTGTGATCGTACTTCTCACATCATTTGTTGATCCCCCTACAAGCACTTCCCCTGACCCTCACTGCCAGCATTGGTTTTCTTCTTCTTTTGGGACAGCTTCTCCTGACCCGTGAAACGCAATTCCCGCATTAGTTCTCTCTCCCTCCGTAGGTTAACATCGCGTGACCCTTACTTATCACACTATTGTTCTTTCCTCCCTACACACACAGCCTCTCCTCTCCCTCCCCCGCCCCCACCACCCACAACCCTCACTGCTTGCATTCGTTTCCTTCTTCTTTAGGAGAGGACAGCGTCTCCTTACCCTCGCAATCACCACATTAGTTCTGTCCCCTTCGTAGGTTAAGATCGATGTGATTAACATCGTGGTGACTTACTTCATCACACATCATTGTTCTTCCTCCCTACACCCCCCCACATGTACCGCTACTCAATGCCTCCATCGGTTTTCTTCTTGTTTAGGACATCTTCTCCTGACCCTTACAATCCCACATTAGTTCTCTCCCTTCATAGGTTAACATCGCATTCACGCGTGACCTTTACATCTCACACACACCCCCCCCTCTTCCGCCCTACCTGCACAATTCCCCCCAAAAGGACCCCTCCTGACCTCGCCGCAAAACCACATTAGTTCAGCCCCAAGGTGCCAGGTGACTGGTTTCTTAACATCATTGTCTTCCTCCCTTTAGGACATGTAGAGCTTCTCCGACCTACCATCGGTTTTCTTAATCCCACTTCATCACCCTCTCACTCTCCCTTCGTTCTGTTAAGATAGCGCAAAACACCGTGCCCCGCTTTACTTGTCACATCATTGTTCTCCTTTAAGCCCGCACACACATCCCCTCAGCAAACCCCAACCACCCCACCCCCACACAAACTCAAGCCCCCCTTCCTCCCTCCAACCATCCCCCCGCCCCCCCCCTCCCTCCAGCCATCATTCTAGTCAGCACGGCCTCTTTACCAATTCTCCTGCCAATCCATTGGTTTTCTCTTCTTCTTGTTTAAGACACAAACTCATCATTGTTTCTTCTTCCTCCCTACAACCCTCCCTCACCTCCAATGCCTTCATTAGTACAGTTTCTTCTTCTGACCCTGACAATCCCCCACAACCACCTCCACAAAGCCCTGCATTAGTACAGTTTCTTAGGACCTCCTCCTGACCCTGACAATCCCCATTAGGTCTATCCCTTAGTAGATTAGCATCGTGGTGATCTTTACTTCTCACACATCATTCTTCTGTCTCCCTACAACCACCTTCCCTGGCCCTCACTACCTGCCTGGTTTTTCTTCTTTAGGACAGCTTCTCCTGACCCTCACAATCCCACGTTAGTTCTTTCCCTTCGTAGGTTAGCATCGTGTGAACATTACTTCTCACATCATTGTTCTTCCCCCCTACGCACACAACCTCCCCCCCCAGCCCTCACTGCCTGCACATAATTTCTTCTTCTTCTCTAGGACAGCTTCTCCTGACCCTCACAATCCCACATTAGTTCTCTCCCTTCGTAGTTTGAAATAGTGTGAACTTCACTTCTTACATCAGTGTCCTTCCCCCCTACACACACAACCTCCCTCAGCCCTCACTACCTGCACTGCATTTCTTCTTTTTAGGACAACTTCTCCTGACCCTAACAATCCCCACATTAGTTCTCTCCCCTCGTAGGGTAACATTGTGTGTGAACTTTACTTTCTTATATACCTTCTCCTGACCTTCACACTCCCACATTAGTTCCCTCTCTTCGTAGATTAACATCGTGTGAACTTCACTTGTCATATCGTTGTTCTTCACCACCTACACACAACACCTCCCCCGGCCCTCACTGTCTGCATTGATTTTCTTCTTTAATACAACTTCCCCGAACCCTCATAAATCCCACATTAGTTCTCTCTCCCTTCGTAGGTTACATGGTGTAACCTTTACTTCTCACATCTTGTTCTTCTTCCCTACACACACAACCTCTCCTACCCACTCACCCTGACCCTCACTGCCTGCATTCCTTTTCTTCTTCTTTAGGAGAGCTTCTCCTGACCCTCGCAGTTCCACTTTAGTTCTCTGCCTTCGTAGGTTAACATCGCGTGATCTTTACTTCTCTCACATCATTCTTCTGTCTCCCTACAACCACCTTCCCCTGGCCCTCACTTCCTGCATTTTTTTCTTCGTCTTTAAGACAGCTTCCCCTGACCCTCACAGTCCCACATAGGTTCTGTCCCTTCGTCGGTTAACATGGCGTGACCTTTACTTATCATATCACTGTTCTTTGTCCCTACCCCACTTCAACCTCTACCCCTCCACCCCCCCCCCCCCCCCCCCCCCCCCCCCCCCCCCCCCCCCCCCCCACCCACCACCCCCCAAAAGCCCTCACAGCCTGCATTCGTTTTCTTCTTCTTCTTTAGGAGAGCTTCTCCTGACCCTCGCAGTTCCACTTTAGTTCTCTCCCTTCGTAGGTTAACATCGTGTGTGATCTTTTACATCTCACATCATTCTTCTTCTCCCTACAACCCACCTTTCCCTGGCCCCCTCACTGCCTGCACTGGTTTTTTTCTTCTTCTTTAGGACAGCTTCTCCTGATCATCATAATGCCACATTAGCTCTCTCCCCTTTGTAGGTTATCATCGTGTGAACTTAACTTCTTACATCATGTTCTTCCCCCATACACACACAACCTCCACTGGCCCTCACTGCCTGCATTCTGTTTTCTTCTTCTTTAGGACAGTTTTCCTGACGATCGAAATTCCACATTAGTTCTCTCCCTTCATAGATTGATATTATATGAACTTTACTGTTCACATCATTGTTCTTCATCCCTACAGCCCCCACCCCCTTCCCCCACTGTCACTCACTGCCTCCATTGGTTTTCTTCTTGTTTAGGACATCTTCTCCTGACCCTCACAACCCCCACATTAGTTGTCTCCCCTTGTAGGTTAACATCGTGCAAGGTTAACTTCTCACATCATTGTTCTTCCCCTCCTATACACACAAGCTTTCCCCGATCCTCAATGCCTGCATTCGTTTTTCTTCTTTAGGACAGCTTCTCATGACCCTCACAATCCCACATTAGTTCTCTTCCTTCATAGGTGAACTTTACTTCTCACATCATTCCTCTTCCTCCCTACAACCACCTCCCCCTTCTTTAGTACACCTTCTGCTGACCCTGAAAACCCCCATATCACTTCTCTCCCTTCATAGGTTTAACATCGTGTTATCTTTACTTCTCACGTCATTCTTCTGCCTCCTTACAGCCACCTCCCCTGGCCCCTCACTACCTGCATTGGTTTTTCTTCTTCTTTAGGACAGCTTCTCCTGACCCTCATAAATCCCACATCAATTCTCTCCCTTCTTAGATTAACATTGCGTGACCTTTACTTCTCTCACATCATTGTTCTTCTTCCCTACACACACAACCTCTCCCACCCTCACCCCACCCTGGCACTTACTGCCTCCATTGGTTTTCTTCTTGTTTTTAGACAGCTTTCTCCTGACCCTCGCAATTCCGCATTAGTTCTCTCCCTTCGTAGGTTAACATCGCGTGACCTTCACTTATCACATTATTGTTCTTCCTCCTCCCTACACACACAGCCTCTCCTCCCTCCCCCCCGCCCCCACCCCAACCCTCAGTGCTTGCATTCGTTTCCTTCTTCTTTTTAGGAGAGCTTCTCCTGACCCTCGCAATCCCACATTAGTTCTCTCCCTTCGTAGGTTAAGATCGTATGATCATTACTTCTTACATCATTGTTCTTCCTCCCTACACCCCCCACATGTACCGCTACTCAATGCCTCCATCGGTTTTTCTTCTTGTTTAGGACAGCTTCTCCTGACCCTCACAATCCCACATTACTTTTCTCCCCCTTTCAGGTTAACATTGTGTGAACTTCACTTCTCACATCATTCTCAACCTCCCCCCCCCCCCCCCCCCCCCCCCACACACACACACACACACATACACACACACAACCTTCCCCTATCCCACACTGCCTCTGCATTGGTATTCTTTTTTAGGACAGCTTCTCCTGATCCTCACAATCCGACATTAATTCTCTCTCCCTTGTAGGTGAACTTTACTTCTCACTCACACCATTCCTCTTCCCCCCCTGCCCCCCCACCCCCACCCCCACCCCCCCTTCTTCTTTGTACAGCTTCTCTTGACCCTGAAAATCCCATATCAGTTCTCTCCCTTCGTAGGTTAACATCGTGGTGATCTTTACTTCTCACATCATTCTTCTGTCTCCCTACAACCACCTTCCCTGGCCCTCACTACCTGTCTTGGTTCTTCTTCTTTTTAGGACAGCTTCTCCTGACCCCTCACAATCCCGCGTTAGCTCTCTCCCTTTGTAGGTTATCATCGTGTGAACTTAACTTCTTACATCATTGTTCTTCCCCCCCCATACACACACAACCTCCACTGGCCCTCGCTGCCTGCATTCTGTTTCTTTCTTCTTTAGGACAGTTTTCCTGACGATCGAAATTCCACATTAGTTCTCTCCCTTCATAGTCTCTATTGGTTCTTCTTCCCTTTCTTTCTTGTTTAGGGCATCTTCTCCTGACCCTCACAACCCCACATTAGTTGTCTTCCCTTGTAGGTTAACATCGTGCAAGGTTAACTTCTCACATCATTGTTCTTCCCCTCCTCCTAACACACAAGCTTCCCGATCCTCAATACCTGCATTCGTTTTCTTCTTTCTTTAGGACAGCTTCTCATGACCCTCACAATCCCACATTAGTTCTCTCTCCCTTCATAGGTAAACTTTACTTCTCACATTCCTCTTCCTCCCTACAAACACCTCCCCCCCTTCTTTACAACACCTTCTGCTGACCCTGAAAATCCCATATTAGTTCTCCCTCTCCCTTCGTGTTAACATCGTGTGTTCTTTACTTCTCACGTCATTCTTCATTCTTCTGCCTCCTTACACCCCACCTCCCCTGGCCCTCACTACCTGCATTGGTTTTCTCTTCTTTGTAGGACACACATCTTTAGGACAGCTTCTCCTGACCCCATCATAAATCCTACATCAATTCTCTCCCTTCGTAGGTTAACATTGCGTGACCTTTACTTCTCACATCATTGTTCTTCTTCCCTACACACACAACCTCTCCCACCTGGCACTTACTGCCTCCATTGGTTTTCTTCTTGTTAAGGACAGCTTCTCCTGACCCTCACAATCACACATTAGTTCTGTCCCTTTGTAGGTTACCATCGTGTGATCGTACTTCTCACATCATTGTTGTGTCCCCCTACAAGCAGCTCCTTTGACCCTCACTGCCCTGAAATACACTCTCCTCCCTTCGTTCTCATTAAGTTTTCTCTTCTTTCTTTAGGTCAGCTTCTTGGACCCTCCTGGCCCACACTTCCTGCCACCTTCTTCTTTAGGACAGCTCGCAATTCCCACATTAGTTCTCTCCCTTCGTAGGTTAACATCGCGTGACCTTTACTTATCAAATTATTGTTCTTCCTCCCTACACACACAGCCTCTCCCTCCCCCCCCCCCCCCCCAACCCTCAGTGCTTACATTCGTTTTCCTTCTTCTTTAGGAGAGCTTCTCCTGACCCTCGCAATCCCACATTAGTTCTCTCCCTTCGTAGGTTAAGATCGTATGATCATTACTTCTTACATCATTGTTCTCTTCCTCCCCCCCCCCCCCCCCCCCCCCCCCCCCCCACCGCCGCTACTCAATGCCTCCATCGGTTTTCTTCTTGTTTAGGACAGCTTCTCCTGACCTCACAATCCTACATTAGTTCTCTCCCCTTGTAGGTTAACATTGTGTGAACTTCACTTCTCACATTTCTTCTTCCCTCTGCACACACAACCTTCCCGTATCCCGCGCTGCCTACATTGGTTTTCTCTTCTTTAGGACAGCTTCTCCTGACCCTCACATTCCCCCTTGTATTACTTGTAGAACTCATTCTTCTTCCCCTGTACACACCCCCTTCCCGTAACATGCCTGTTGGTTTTCTTCTTTAGGACACTTCACTTCTCTCCCCGCTGTAGGTGAAATTAACATTCTTCTCACATTCTTCTTCCCCCCCCCCCCCCCCCCCCCCCCACACACACACACACACACACAAAACCTTCCCCTATCCTCACTGCCTGCATTGGTTTTCTTCTTTAAGACAGCTTCTCCCTGATCCTCACAATCCCACATTAGTTCTCTCGCTTCGTAGGTGAAATTTACTTCTCACATCATTCCTCTTCCTCCTTACACCCTCACCCTCCCCCCCCCCCCCCCCCCCCCCCCCCCCCCCCCCCCTTCTTTAGTACAGCTTGTCCTGACCAGAAAATCCCATATTAGTTCTCTTTCCTTTCGTAAGTTAATATTGTGGTGATCTTTACTTCTCACATCATTCTTCTGTCTCCCTACAACCACCTCCCCTGGCCCTCACTACCTGCCTTGGCTTTCTTCTTCTTTAGGACAGTTTTCTCCTGACCCTCACAACCCCACGTTAGTTCTCTCCCTTCGTAGGTTACCATTTTGTGAATATTACTTCTCGCATCATTGCTCTTCCCCCCTATGCACACAATCCCCCCCCCCCTCCCCCCAGCCCCCTCTCGTAGATCACTGCCTGCACTTAATTCTTCTTCTTTTTGACAGCTTCTCCTGACCCTCACAATCCCACATTAGTTCTCTCCCTTCGTACTTTAAAATAGTGTGAACTTCACTTCTTACATCAGTGTCCTTCCCCCCTACACACACAACCTCCCTCAGCCCTCACTACCTGCACTGCATTTCTTCTTTCTAGGACAACTTCTCCTGACCCCTAACAAATCCCACATTAGTTCTCTCCCCTCGTAGGGTAACATTGTGTGAACTTTACTTCTTATATACCTTCTCCTGACCTTCACACTCCCACATTAGTTCTCTCTCTTCGTAGATTAACATCGTGTGAACTTCACTTCTCATATCGTTGTTCTTCACCCCCTACACACAACACCTCCCCCGGCCCTCATTGCCCGCATTGGTTTTCTTCTTCTTTAGTACAACTTCCCCTAACCCTCATAAATCTCACATTAGTTCTCTCCTTTCGTAGGTTAACATTGGTGTAACCTTTACTTCTCACATCATTGTTCTTCTTCCCTACACACACAACCTCTCCCACCCACTCACCCCCGACGATCCTTACCGTCTGTATTCGTTTTCTTCTTCTTTAGGAGAGCTTCTCCTGACCCTCGTTATTCCACATTAGTTCTCTCTCTTTCGTAGGTTAAAATCGTATGAACTTTACTTCTCACATCCTTGTTCTTCCTCCTATGCACCCCCCCACCCCACCCCCCTCTGTTTTCCGAAACCGGCACTCACTGCCTCCATTGGTTTTGTTGTTGTTTAGGACAGCTTCTCCTGACCCTCACAATTGCACATTATTAGTTCTCTTCCTGCAAAGGTGAAGTTTACTTCTCACATTATTCTTCTTGCTCCCTACAACCACCTCCCCCTTCTTTAGTACGGCTTCTCCTGACCCTGAAAATCCCATATTAGTTCTCTCCCCCTTCAAAGGTTACCATCGTGTGGACTTTACTTCTCGTATCATTGTTCTTCGCCCCCTACACACAACACCTGCCCCATCCCTCACTGCCTGCATTGTGTTTCTTCTTCTGTAAGACAGCTTCTCCTGACCCTCACAATCCCACATAGGTTCTGTCCCTTCGTAGGTTAACATCGCATGACCTTTCCTTATCATATCATATTGTTCTTCGTCCCTACCCACTCAACCTCTACCGTCACCGCCCCCCACCCCCAGCCCTCATTGCCTGCATTCGTTTTCCTTCTTCTTTAGGAGAGCTTCTCATGACCCTCGCAGTTCCACTTTAGTTCTCTCCCTTCGTAGGTTCACATAGTGTGAACTTTACTTCTTACATCATTGTTCTTCCCCCTACACACACAACATCCCCCAGCCCTCACTGCCTGTATTGGTTTCACCTTCTTTATGACGGCTTCTCCTGACCCTCACAATGCTATATTAGTTCTGTCCTTTCGTAGGCTAACATCGTGTGAGCTTTACTTCTCATTTCATCCTTCTTCCTCCCTACAACCACCTCCGTCTTCTTTAGTATAGCTTCTCCTGACCCTCACAATCCCATATTCGTACTTTTCCTTCGTAGGTTAACATAATGTGAGCTTTGCTTCTTACATCATTGTTCTTCCCCCTACATACACAACCTCCCGCTGCCTTCACTACCTGCATTGGATTTCTTCTTTTTAGAACAGCTTCTCTTGACCCTTACAATCCCACATTACTTCTCTTCCTTCGTAGGTTAATTAACATCGTGTGAACTTTCCTTCTCACATCATTGTTCTCGCCACCCTCCCCCCTCCCTTACATACACAACCATCCCCGGCCCTCACTGCCTGCGCTGATTTTCTTCTTGTTTAGGACAGCTTCTCCTGACCTTCGCAATTCTACATTAGTTCTCTCCCTTCGTAGGTTAACATAGCCTGAACTTTACTTCTTACATCATTGTTCCTCCTCCCTACACACACAACCTCCCCCGGCCCTCACTTTCTGCATTGATTTTCTTCTTCTTTATGACAGTTTCTCCTGACCCACAAAATTTCACATTAGTTCTCTCCCTTCGTAGATTCACATCGTGTGAACTTTACTTCTCACATCATTGTTCTTCCTCCCTACGCACACGACCTCTCCCACCCTTCCCCCCATCCCAGCCCTCGCTGCCCCTCCTCCTTGGTTTTCTTCTTCTTTAGGACAGCTTGTCCTGACCCTCAAAAATCCCACATTAGTTCAGTCTCTTCCAAGTTTATCATCGTGTGAACTTTACTTCTCACCTCATTGTTCTTCCTCCCTACAGACACAACCTCTCCCACCACGACCTTCACTGCCTGCATTGGTCTCCTCCTTTAGGACAGCTTCTCCTGACCCTCGCAATCCCACATTAGATCTCCATCCGTAGGTTAACATCGTAAGAACTTTACTTCTCTCACACATCATTGTTCTTCTTCCCTAACCCCCCCCCCCCCCCCCCCCCCCCCCCCCCCCCCTCCCTCCACAGGAAAAATCACTGTCTCCATTGGTTTTCTTGTTTAGGGCAGTTTCTCCTGACCCTCACAATCCCACATTAGTTCTTTCCCTTTGTAGGTTAACATCGTGTTGCTTCTCACATCATTCTTCTTCCCTCACACCCCCCCCCCCCCCCCTGCCCCCCCCCTACACACAAAAGCTCCGCGGATCCTCATTGATTCCATTGGTTTTCTTCTTCTTTACGACAGCTTCTACTGACCTTCACAATCCCACATTAGTTCTCTCCCTTCGTAGGTGAACATTACTTCTCACATCATTCTTCTTTCTTCCCTACACCCCCCCCCCCCCCCCCCCCCCCCCTTCTTTTGTACAGCTTCTGCTGACCCTGAAAATCCCATATTAGTTCTCTCCCTTCGTAGGTTAACATCGAGTGCTCTTTACTTCTCACATCATAGTTCTTCCCCCCATACACACACAACCTCTACTGGCCCTCACTGCCTGCATTGGTTTTCTTCTTCTTTAGGACAGCTTCTCCTGACTCTGAAAGTCCAATATTAGTTCTCTCCCTTTGTAGATTCCCATAAGTCTGATCTTTACTTTCCACATCATTCTTCTGTTTCCATACAACCACGTCCCCTGGCCCTCACTGCTGGCATTCGTTTTCTTCTTTAGGACAGCTTCTCCTGACCCTCACAATCCCCACATTACTTCTCTCCCTTTGTAGGTTATCATCATGTGAACTTTACTTCTCACATCATAGTTCTTCCCCCATACACACACAACCTCTACTGGCCCTCACTGCCTGCATTGGTTTTATTCTTCTATAGGACAGCTTCTCCTGATTCTCACAATCCCACATTAGTTCTTTCCCTTTTGTAGGTTAACATAGTGTGAACTTTACTTGTTACGTCATTGTTCTTCCCCCTACACACACAAGCTGTCCTGGCCCTCACTGCCTGCATTAGTTTTCTCCTTCTTTATGACGGCTTCTGACCCTCACAGTCTCACACCAGTTCTTTCCCATTGTAGATTAACATCGTGTTACTCCTCGCATCATTCTTCTTCCCCCTACATACACAAGCTCCCCAGATCTGCACTGGCTGCATTAGTTTTCTTCTTTACGACAGCTTCCCCTGACCCTCGCAATCCCATATTAGTTCTGTCCCTTCGAAGGGGAACATTATTTCTCACATCATTCTTCTTTCTCCCTACAACCACCTCCCCCTTCTTTAGTACAGCTTTTCCTGACCCTGGAAATCCCCTATCATTTCTTTCCCTTCGTAGGTTAACATCGTGTGACTTTACTTCTCACATCATTCTTCTGTCTCCTTAATGCCACCTGCCCTGGCCCTCACTACCTGCATTGGCTTTGTTCTTATTTAGGACAGCTTCTCCTGACCCTCACAATCCCACATTAGGTCTCTCGCATCGTAGGTTAAGAAGTGTGAACTTTACTTCTTACATCATTGTTCTTCTCCCCAACTCACACAAGCCCCCCCCCCCCCATTCCCCCCCCCCCCCCCCCCCCCCCCCCCCCCCCCCCCCCCCCCCCACTGCCTGCATTGGTTTTCCTCTTTTTGTGACAGCTTCTATTGACCCTCGCAATGCCATATTAGTTCTCTCCTTCCGTAGGTCAACATCGTGTGAACTTAACTTCTCATATCATTCTTCTTCCTCCCTACAACCACCTTCTCCTTCTGTAATGCACCTTCTCCTGGCCCTGAAAATCCCATGTTAATTCTCTCGCTTCGTAGACTTGCTGAAAATCTGTTTGCACGCCTTGCTGAAAATCTGTTTGCGAGAAAACAGGCAGACAGCATCGGCACCAAGAGGGGCAGTGACCACAGGCCTCGCCCCACTGGACGTCTCTCCTCTTCCCCCTTGTTACATCACCGCTCCCTTCCTCCTCCCGTCCATTCACCTACTCCACATATGTTACCAACAAACAATCACACATCACAGTCCTCTCAACCCCAGAACCCTCCTACTCTTCCCCATTCTCCGGCCGACCCACGCTACTCGGAAGTCTTTCCTCCCCTCCCTACCCCCACTCTAAACCCCACCCATCCACTTCGACGACCGGACAGCAGGCCTACTACCACGCGGGGAACTAATTCGTATGGTAATAGAGAGGACTACACTTCGCCTCCACAACCACCACCCATGATGCCACCGCCTGTGTATCCTCCTATGTTCTTCCCTTCTTTTCCTCGTAGCTTCCCACCTACTTTTTGGCAGTGGCCACAATTCATGCCAATGCCACCAAACTATGGCCAGTTCTCATAGACTTAAATCAGTGTGTGTGTGTGTGTGTGTGTGTGTGTGTGTTTAAGTATATATACACTCGTGTTGAAAGTGCAGACTTTGAACTATATGCATCAGCCAATGTGGACTGTGTAATTCCGAA
>JADBJO010003697.1:40486-44640 GCA_016801955.1 Conus betulinus | reverse complement strand
TCTTCCCTCTTGCCCTTGTCTCTGTCTTTTTTGCTCGGTTTCCTTGTTCCTCCCTCTTTTTCCTTCCCCCCGGAGAAAAGCTTTTCCTTTTGTTTTTTTTTTTTTTCTTCCTCCTTTTGTTTCTCCTTTCCCCTCTTTAGGGAACAGAAAAGGAGGCAGTAGACACACAGGAGCCAGGGAGTGGTGATGCGCTAGGCCCTGGCCCTCACTGCCTGCACTGGTTTTCCTTCTTCTTTAGGGACAGCTTCTCCTGATCAATCATAATGCCACATTAGCTCTCTCCCTTTGTAGGTATCATCGTGTGAACTTAACTTCTTACATCATTGTTCTTCCCCCATACACACACAACCTCCACTGGCCCTCACTGCCTGCATTCTGTTTCTTCTTCTTTAGGACAATTTTCCTGACGATCGAAATTCCACATTAGTTCTCTCCCTTCATAGATTGATATTATATGAATTCTTACTGTTCACACATCATTGTTCTTCATCCCTACAGCCCCCCCCACTGTCACTCACTACCTCCATTGGTTTTCTTCTTGTTTAGGACATCTTCTCCTGACCCTCACAACCCACATTAGTTGTCTCCCCTTGTAGGTTAACATCGTGCAAAGTTAACTTCTCACATCATTGTTCTTCCCCTCCTATACACACAAGCTTCCCCGATCCTCAATGCCTGCATTCGTTTTCTTCTTTAGGACAGCTTCTCATGACCCTCACAATCCCACATTAGTTCTCTCCCTTCACAGGTGAACTTTACTTCTCACATCATTCCTTTTTCCTCCCTACAACCACCTCCCCCTTCTTTAGTACAACTCTCTCTGACCCTGAAAATCCCATATAGTTCTCTCCCTTCGTAGGTTAACATCGTGTTTATCTTTACTTCTCACGTCATTCTTCTGCCTCCTTACAGCATTGGTTCCCCTGGCCCTCACTACCCCACATTGGTTTTCTCTCTTCTTTAGGACAGCATCTCCTGACCCTCATAAATCCCACATCAGTTTCTCTCCTTCGTAGGTTAAGATCGCGTGACCTTTACTTCTCACATCATTGTGGTTTACTTCTTCCCTACACACACAACCTCTCCCACCCCCCACCTCCACCTCGGCACTTACTGCCTCCATTGTTTTCTTCTTGTTTAGGACAGCTTCTCCTGACCCTCACGACCACACATTAGTTCTCTCCCTTCATAGGTTAACATCGCGTGACCTTTACATCTCACATTATTGTTCTTCCTCCCTACACACACAACCTCTCCCACCACCACCCCCACTCCAGCCCTCACTGCCAGCACTCGTTTCTTTCCTCTTTAGGAGAGCTTCTCCTGACCATCATTATATCCACATCAGTTCTCTCCCTTCGTAGGTTAAGATCGTATGAACTTTACTTCTCACATCATTGTTCTTCCCCCTACACCCCTGCCCGCCCCCCGCTCCTCATCCCCGCCATCCCCCCTTTCCCTCCCTCAAACGGCAACCAATGCTTCCATTGGTTTTCTTCTTGTTTAGGACAGCCTCATTCTTCTTCCTCCCTACAACCACCTCTGCCTTCTTTAGTACACTTTCTTCTGACCCTGACAATCCCCATTAGGTCTATCCCTTTGTAGGTTAACATCGTGGTGATCTTTACTTCTCACATCATTCTTCTGTCTCCCTACAACCACCTCCCCTTGGCCCCCTCACTACCTGCCTTGGTTTTCTTCTTTAGGACAGCTTCTCCTGACCCTCACAATCCCACGTTAGTTCTTTCCCTTCGTAGGTTAACATCGTGTGAACTTTACTTCTCACATCATTGTTCTTCCCCCCTACACACACAACTTCCCCCAGCCCTCACTACCTGCACTGCATTTCTTCTTTTTAGGACAACTTCTCCTGACCCTAACAAATCACTCATTAGTTCTCTCCCCTCGTAGGGTAACATCGTGTGAACTTTACTCTTATATACCTTCTCCTGACCTTTCACACTCCCACATTAGTTCTCTCTCTCGTAGATTAACATCGTGTGAACTTCACTTGTCATAACGTTGTTCTTCACCACCTACACACAACACCTCCCCCCCCGCCCTCACTGTCCGCATGGATTTTCTCTTCTTCTTTAATAAAACTTCCCCTAACCCTCATAAAATCCCACATTAGTTTCTCTCCCTTCGTAGGTAAAACATGGTGTAACCTTTACTTCTCACATCATTGTTCTTCTTCCCTACAACACACAACCTCCTCTACCCACCTCTCCACTCACCCTGACCCTCACTGCCTGCATTCGTTTCTTCTTCTTTAGGAGAGCTTTCTCCTGACCCTCGCAGTTCCACTTTAGTTGTCTGCCTTCGTAGATTAACATCGCGTGATCTTTACTTCTCACACATCATTCTTCTGTCTCCCTACAACCACCTTCCCTGGCCCTCACTTCCTGCATTGTTTTCTTCGTCTTTAAGACAGCTTCCCCTGACCCTCACAGTCCCACATAGCTTCTGTCCCTTCGTCGGTTTAACGTCACGTGACCTTTTACTTATCATATCACTGTTCTTTGTCCCTACCCATTCAACCTTTACCGCCACACCCCCCCCCCCACCCCCCCAAAAAGCCCTCACAGCCTGCATTCGTTTCCTTCTTCTTTAGGAGAGCTTCTCCTGACCCTCGCAGTTCCACTTTAGTTCTCTCCCTTCGTAGGTTAACATCGTGTGATCTTTACATCTCACATCATTCTTCTGTCTCCCTACAACCACCCTCCCCTGGCCCTGACACTGCCTGCACTGGTTTTCTTCTTCTTAGGGACAGCTTCTCCTGATCATCATAATGCCACATTAGCTCTCTCCCTTTGTAGGTTATCATCGTGTGAACTTAACTTCTTACATCATTGTTCTTCCCCCCATACACACACAACCTCCCACTGGCCCTCACTGCCTGCATTCTGTTTCTTCTTCTTTAGGACAATTTTCCTGACGATCGAAATCCCACATTAGTTCTCTCCTTCATAGATTGATATTATATGAACTTTACTGTTCACATCATTGTTCTTCATCCCTACAGCCCCCACCCCTTCCCCCACTGTCACTCACTGCCTCCATTGGTTTTCTTCTTGTTTAGGACATCTTCTCCTGACCCTCACAACCCCACATTAGTTGTCTCCCTTGTAGGTTAACATTCGTGCAAGTTAACTTCTCACATCATTGTTCTTCCCTCTTCCTATACACACAAGCTTCCCCAATCCTCAATGCCTGCATTCGTTTCTTCTTTAGGACAGCTTCTCATGACCCACAATCCCACATTAGTTCTCCCACTTCCCCTCCCCACCCTCACTGCCTGCATTGGTTTTCTTCTTCTTTAGGACAGCTTCTCCTGACCCTCACAAGTCCCACATTAGTTCTCTCCCTTCGTAGGTTCCCATCGTGTGATCTTTACTTCTCACATCATTGTTCTTCCTCCATACAACCACCCTCCCCTGGCCCTCACTGCCTGCATTGCGTTTTCTTCTTTAGGACAGCTTCTCCTGACCCTCACAATCCCACATTAGTTCTCTCCCTTCGTACATTGGTTTTTCTTCTTTAGGACAGCTTCTCCTGACCCTCACAATCCCACATTAGTTCTCTCCCTTCCTAGGTTATTATCGTGTGAACTTTACTTCTCACATCATTGTTCTTCCCCCTTACACACATACTCCACAGGCTCTCACTGCCTGCATTGATTTTCTTCTTCTTTAGGACAGCTTCTTATTACCCTCACAATCCCACATTAGTTCTCTCCCTTAGTACGTTAACATAGTGTGAACTTTACTTCTTACATCATTGTGCTTCACCCCTACACACACACAAGCTCCCCCGGCCCTCGCTGCCCTGCATTGGTTTCTCTCTTTCTGTATGACGGCTTCTCCTGACCCTCACAATGCTGTATTAGTTCTGTCCTTTCGTAGGCTAACATCGTGTGAGCTTTACTTCTCATATCATCCTTCTTCCTCCCTACAACCACCTCCGTCTTCTTTAGTATAGCTTCTCCTGGCCCTCACAATCCCACATTAGTTCTCTCCCTTCGTAGGTGAGCATCGCGTGACCTTTACTTCTCACATCGTTCTTCTTCTTCCCTACACACACAACCTCTCCCACCCCCCCCCCCCACCACGGCCCTCACTGCATCCATTGGTTTCCTTCTTCTTTAGGAGAGC
>JADBJO010003697.1:25486-27986 GCA_016801955.1 Conus betulinus | reverse complement strand
ACAATCTGTTTGTACCAGTTTATTCTGTCAACACGCAGCGGCACAGAAGATCGGTTGAGATCACTGCAGTAAAGCAGACTAAGATGTCACACACCCGAAACCTATCAACGTTTTCAGAAGTGTTCATTTTCCTTGGCTGGCCTAGGTATTGCAGTCAAGCACTTTCCACTGTTTTTCCGTTATTATTCTACATTTCAATTCAGTTCAGTTCGATATACTTTATTATCTTATAAAAGAGAAATTTGTTGCGTGTTCAGCGGTAAAATTTTTTCTTACAGATTTACGACAATAACAATATTAACACAGTAAAGCACAAATGAAATAGAATAGAATAATGCATTAGCAATAATGATTTAACATTGTTTATGACATGACATATATAGACTGTCTGTTGTTACCTCTCGTTCTCATTCTATATTGCTTTTGTTGTTGTTGTTGTTTTTTTTTGTTTTTACATTTAGGCTATCAGTTACCTTCATTCATTCACCACTTTGGCTTCACAAGGGGAATATTGGGCATGTAAATGTTTGTTCTGTTTTTATTGTTTTCTCGCTGAGGAAGGCATATTGCCGAAAATTTCTTGTCCTGTTTTGTGTCGTGCATTAAAACTGCATTACTTCACACTTTGTTTTGCGTGCTCTTCCGCTTTTTCGTCGTATTACCTTCCGTTATTATTCTATATTTTCTTGACATCATCTATAGACTACCAGTTGTTTACCTCTCGTTATCATTCTACTTTATTTTTGACGTTACCTATAGGCTATCAGCTGTTACCTCTCTTCCTGATGTAAAGGTTCAGGTTTCGTGTGTGTCGGGGGAGGGAAGGGGACTGTCCATCAGTGCGTTGGACACTGAGGGGGGACGTCTTGACGCGTGGAGTCTCAACAACCTCTCAGAGTGTTCCCCTATCAGTTCTCTCCCTTTCCCCACAGCAATCTCTCCTCTCAGAGTGAAAGACAGAAGAGGACAGGCCCTGTCACACACACACACACACACACACACACACACACACACACACACACACACACTAATTCTCTCTCTCTCTCTCTCTCTCTCTCTCTCTCTCCCCTCCCTTCCTCCTCCCTCCCTCCCTCCCTCCCTCTCTTCCCATCCCCTCTGCCCATTCGTATTACACGTAAAGACAAAACGACCCACAACCGTAAGCTGTGTACTGCTTGTTGACTGGAGAGTTGTTACCCTTTTTCTCTCTTAAATGGTGAAGGATCTTCACTGTACAGACTTTTTAAACAAACCCCGTCAATGTTGGACATGTTTTAAATGCGCAGATGTGAGAATGACTGCACTTGCTTACATCATTTACAGGATCTGTAAGAAGTTCACTGTTTTCTAGCCCCCCCCCCCCCTCCCCCCTCTCCCCCCCCCCCCAACAACCCTCTCCTGACCTTCACTTCCCCTATCAGTTCTCTCCCTTTCCCCACAGCAATCTCTCCTGACCCTCACACCCCCATTCCCCTTAACTCTTCACCCAGCTGTAAACTCTTGTTTCCCACCGAGATAATCCGAAAGGCAGAGAGTTAACCGGTGCCAGAGAGACAGGAGTCCACGCTCATCCAGTCTGCCGTTCCAGGTCTGCTGCTAAAACAGGGTCACTGTCGGTTCCATCCCTATCCATTATACCCCCCCCCCCCCTCCCTCTCACCGCCCATACTCCCTCCAGAGGGGCACGCAACCCCTTATCCTTTCGTGCAGAATTGAGAGAGATAACGATAACGATAACGATAATTTATTCAAGAAAAGGCCACAGCCCCATTTGAAGGGGGGTATTGACATATAACTGATGTAACAACATATTAATATACAAGCACATATAAACAAATTCAAGTCAGATAACTCCTCCTCTTGAAGGATTTATACAAATAAGAAGCTAAATCACTAACAACATTCTCATTTCTTGACGACAAAAGCAAGACAAGCCTAAAAAATGATGGACATCGATAATATTTCAAAGGAATATATTTTTGTCTTAAATCTGTAAGCACAGGACAAACAAATAGAAAATGAAGTTCGTTCTCTGGGGCAGACTTGCACAATGGACATAAAACATCTAATTCTGTAAGAATATTATAACGTTGCCTGTGTACAGCAATATCGGATACGCCGAATCTAAACTTAGTTAATGCAGATCTGACAAAACTATTTATATTCATCGACAGATAAGGTTCCGCTTCCATTAACTGATTTGACTTTAGAAATCGAAACAAAGAAAATCTCTCACTGTTTTCAATATGACTATTCCAGTCTTGCAAGTTACAATCAATTAATCTCTGCTTAAAACAAACCAAAAATGTTTTAACACATCCAACACTCTGTTCTAACCAAACAAACGAAAACCCATAACTACAAAGACATTTACGAACAGAAGTTGCCCAAGTTGATTTACCTCTAGAATCTAAATCAAACAGTACTTTGTATGCTTTTGCAGGTAATCTGTGTTCTCCCATACGCACGAGCTTAAGCCAATAACTAATACATTTCACAT
>JADBJO010003697.1:5000-14883 GCA_016801955.1 Conus betulinus | reverse complement strand
TTTTTATTTCCCATTGTACTATTTATCAAGTGTCGGATCTCCATTGCGAACGGTTTTGTTTGTTTGTTTTTTCAGTAAGACGCATCGCCCGCAAATGAAAAGCTAGTATTACTAATAATTTTTCGTTTTGTTAAAAAAAAAAAAAGGGGGGGGGGGGGGGGGGGGGGGACACAGAAATATCAATTTTACAACAGGAAAAGTGCTGTTATAAGAGGGCGAAGATGATTGCGCCTGCAAATTGATCTTCGCTGCCATAGCCATAGTTTTTATTTCTTCATGGCAGAGTCAGGGAGACCGGTATTAATTCCACATGTCTTGGTAATTCTAGTAGACCAGAAGAAGGGATTATATGAATCAAAGAATCCTACCTTTATCTTTGTTCCCCTTTGGCAATTCTATGAAATCTAAGATGTATTCTTCTTTTCTAAGCAATAGACCAGAGACGTGAAAGTTCCTCTACGTCTATGAATAGACCTGCTCTAGGAAAGAGAATAAGAGGAAAGATTACACCTGTCATTGTTTATTGCAGAGTTAACTTTTTCCAGTTTATGGGTAAAACAAATAGATCTTGGAGAGTCTAACGCACGCCCAGAATAATGATCAGGATATCTGCGTTACAGGTGCCCCAGGTGCGCCGTTTCACATCCATGTTGTTTTGGAATGTGTCTCTCTCCCTTTGAACTGTTAAGCTGACTGATGGGCCAAAAACTGCCTTGGGTGTGCCCACCCAGCGGCGTCTGTCCCATGAAGGGGGCGGAGCCACTCTCGCTCAATGCGAGTTCTACCACAGATTACCTCCCTTGCAGCTTTCTAAACATCGTGGCGCTGTCTGTATGTCGGGTGTTGATGGGTTCAGCTTGGCTGTCAGTGGATGGCTGCTTTGTCATCAAGGGTTCTTCTAAACAGAAGCCGTTGCTAATCTATGGGTTTTGCTTTTGTGTGTGTGTGTGTGTGTGTGTGTGTGTGTGTGTGTGTGTGTGTTGTTGTTGTTGTTTGTTTTTTTTTTTTGGGGGGGTATTTTGTTTTTGTTTTTTTTTATATAAACGTCTGTGTTGTGAATATGAACCAATAACTGCGTACAGTGTGGTTGTTTAAGGGCTGTTGGCTTGGTGTATGTTTGTGTTTGTTTGGGCGTGGCATGGAAGCCTTGTCGCGACATCGGAGGGTCGGCCAGGTTATACACAACATGAATGGAGCTTGACTGTGGCATTGAGAAATAGCATCAGCTTCTTCTTCTTCTTCTTCTTCTCTTCTCCTTCTTTCTTCTTCTTCTTCTTCTTCTCTTCCCTCGAAAAATTAACGATTACAGTTTCGTTCGTTTATCACTTAGTGACCTGAGTGAATGACGTGTCAGCACTGACTATACACCGGACACTGTGTGACTATGAACGGATAATGAGTCAATACTGACTCTATACACCGCACACTGTGTGACTATGAACGGATAATGAATCAACACTGACTCTATACACCGCACACTGTGTGACTATGAACGGATAATGAGTCAACACTGACTCTATACACCGGACACTGTGAGACTATGAATGGTTGATGAGTAACATTACGAAGCGTGCGAGTCCGTGCGTGTGCACGCACGCACGCACGCACGCACGCACGCACGCACGCACACACACACACACACACACACACACACACACACACACACACACACGCTCGCACACACACACACACACACACACACACCACACACACACACACACACACTCACACACACACACACACTCACACACTCACACACACACACACACACTCACACACACACACACACACACACACACACACACACACACACACACACACACACACACACACACACACACACACACACACACACACACACACACACACACACACACAAAGAGAGAGAGTTCCTCTACCAAGCCCACTCCTTCTCCTGCTCCCCCCATGCGTGGAGAGTATGTGTGAAGAGAGAGAGAGAGAGGGAGGGGGGGAAGAGAGAGAGAGAGAGATTCCTCCACCAAGCCCCCCCCTCCTCTCGCCCGTTCCCCCTCATGAGTGTTTGGGAGGAGTGTGTGTGTGTGTTGTGTGTGTTTGTTTGTGTGTGCGTGCGTGCGTGCGTGCGTGCGTGCGTGCGTGTGTGTGTGTGTGTGTGTGTGTGTGTGTGTGTGTGTGTGGTGAGGAGAGAGAGAGAAAGAGATGAGGGGAAGAAGGAAGGTAAAGGAGAGAGAAACCTGATGCTGGGAGAGAGAAGAAAACAAAGCCGGTACCTGTCTGAGAGGTAACAACATCCATTGTCACAGAGGTCTGGAGCGGGTAACGAACGACGTGCAAAACTGCTCCTGATGGAGATAGCTTTTTAAAACTCATTGTCGAACCAATCAGAGTGATCAACTGTTTTTTTTTTGTGGGCAGCCAAGCGGAAACAAAGGACGGCCTGTCCCAGCAATTAACTGACTGAGGGAGGCTCTTCCGATCAGTTCGATCGAAAGGAAGAAAGAATCTTGTCGGGTGGAGCTCTACCGAGCTAAAGCCCATTTTGAAAACAATATTGATGAAGCTCCGCCGAAAAAAAACGTTGACAAAACGAATCACAAGACAAAGCACGACGCGTTTCGACCTCTTAGGTCTTCTTCAGGCAAGATACACACCACTCAGAACACAACGAAAATAAACGAGCAATCACTTGTCTTCATCAAAATTCAGCGCAAGATGGGCGTTGAATGAAAACGAAGCACGGAACTATAAGCACACAGCGATCACAAGTGCAGACCTAAAATAGACGACGTAGACAGAAATACAAAACAACGGAAGCCCATCTTGCGCCGAATTGGATGAAGATAAGTGATTGCTCGCGCATTTTCGTTGGCCTGAGTGTTTGTGTATCTTGCATGAAGAAGACCTAAGAGGTCAAACGCGTCGTGCTTTGTCTTGTGATTCGTTTGTCAACGTTTTTCGGCGGAGCTTTATGAATAATTTTTTCAGATTTGTTTAGATTTCCACCTGCCGTCGCCTCACTCTGCAATTAGATCAGTCTTAAGGCAGACGTGTCCTTTTCATTCATCCTTCCATCTGTCTGCTAGCCCCCCCCCCCCCCCCCCCTCCCTGTTCTGTCCTTCCTTCTATGTGGAAGTGGGGGATGAGGGGATATAGGGAAGTGAGGGGCGGAGGATCTTTCAGTTGTCAATGGTGTTCTCACTTTCTTGAAATTCTGTGCCAGAAATTTCGCTCGTTCTGTCGCCCTCTGTATTACTGCCCTTTTTTTCTCTTCTCTTTCCACTGCGTCTGTCTGTCTGTCTGTCTGTCTTTCTGGTCCGTTTGACTGTATTGTGTACGCAAAGTCTGCGTTTCCAGTTCCTGGTTTGTTTGTCTGTTTTGCTGGAGTGCTGTCCACTAAGAGCAAAGCATTGTGGTGAAAAGCGCCGAGAGGGACTCTGGCTGCCCCCAGTCTCGGGGTGTTATTCGGTGTTTGTGTACTAGGTGCGGTTTTCATTTCGTTACAATAGCTCTGCAGCATCCCCTACGTTGCCCCACCAGTGCTGTGTCATTGTCGATGATTGAGTTGTATGCTTCATAGCTTTGGAGTCAAGTGATAGACGAGTTGATCTTGATGCTTATGTGTTTCATGTTTGATTATATTCTGATTTAAGGGTGAAGCTGACCATCTTGCTGAGTATTCGGATACGTTCGATGTTTTGGAAGATTAGTTCCATAGATTCTTAACTCGAGTTCAGTGTTTCTGTTTCTGTTTTCTGTGTTGGATGACATGGAAGTGCATTGGTCCGGTTTATTATCTTAACTTTCTGAATGGGATATCTTGGGATCTCAGCGTTTTGGTTTTGGATGTCGACATGAGGGTGGTCCTAGACATTATGTGGTTTCTCTCGTCGGCTGGACTTTAAACAATGAGAACTGTGTATCCTGGTCTGTCTGCGAAACAAGGATGGAAGAGAAAAGGCTGGAAACAGGATCTGTTTTATGTCTGACGGCGTCGTTGACTTTATTCTGTCATTGTCAAAGTACTTTGTATTTCAGCGCAGATGTAATACAGTGGTACCGACTTTCAGTGTGGTCGTAGATGTGAAGTACAGCCCTACAATCGAAAGATCAAAATAAGGTCCAGCTAGATGACCCATGTAAAAGAAAGTTAAAGCCAATCCTCCTGTCGATCAGGTCACATGATGAATTTCATTTCGCAAAATTGAAAAAAAAAAAAATCACAACCTATCGAACATTGCTGAACAATATCTTCGTCCGTCTGTGTAACTCGCTTGTATCCAGGAAAGTATCGATTTCAGTACTCAAGAGGATTAATGCAGAAGGGTTCATCATACGATGATGTGCAAAATGCGGGTTCTTCGTCCTTTGAAGATGATATTGTGTCAGATGTGATCAGCTATCTGTCCTGCTCATCACTCTTTCTTTACCGTTTCTGGATTCATGTGGAAGGAATTCTGTAAAAGTTCGAACGGACTGAAAGAGTTTTCTGTTGACATCAGTTTTGTGTGCTGTTCCTCTTGCCCGGAGCTCTTTCACATATGTTGGTGGACTTATCGTTTGAGAGGTGGAAAGCTCCATGGGATGTATCATGTGATGGATGTGCTTTTTAGCGCTTACACACACACACACACACACACACACACACACACACACACACACACACACACACACGCACACACACGCACGCACGCACGCACGCACGCACACACGCACACACACACATATGCGTGCGTGCGTGCGTGTGTGTGTGTGTGTGTGTGTGTGTGTGTGTGTGTATGTATATGAGCACTTCAGTGTCAAACATCCTATCGAGTGTTGGGATTTACATGACATTAGGTACTGCCAGTTCCAAATCTTGTCAAATGACGTCACCTACGCTTGTGCCGCGACCTGGAATATGATAAGCGGCTACCAGGCTTTTGTTCTGTTTTTCTCAATGTCGCCGCGCAGTTTTGGTTCAGCGAAGTCAGAAAACATGCACACATGTATAATTTAGCTTCACGTCACCTACGCCTGTGGCGCCACCTAGGGTATAAGCCGGAACTAGGCGTTCTCCAACCCTCCCAGTCCCCGGGCCAAACGCTCAGTTGTCCAAAAGGCAAGGCCTGCCCCCCCCCCCCCCCCCCCCCCCCCCCCTTGTTTGCCTGCAGGTCGTGGCGCCATGGACTTCTGGGACGACCTCTCTTCCCTTTCCTCTGCAGATTCCTAAATTCGGAATGGCTGATAGATGTATACAGAGGAATCGGTATACTAATGCTGATGAAGATGCCACTGTGTAAGAATTTCAGTTTCAGTTTTCAAGAAGGCGTCACTGCGTGCGGACTAGTCCATATATACGCTACACCACATCCGCAAAGTTTGAGACCACACTACGCATGATTAAGCTGCTGGATAAAAGAATTAACAACTAAGATGAGAGAATTGAAGAAGAGGGTCTCGTAGCTACGACTTAGCGGATGTCTGACCTACGCATTAGCCCAATGCCCACCTCACATTGGTGTCTTTGTTTTTTGTATGTGTGTGTAGTGAATGTGCACATGTGTGTGTATGGATATGTGGGGCACGGGCCCTTGTGTGTGTGCGTGTGCGTATGTGTGTGTATGTGTGTGCGCGCATGCGTGTGTGTGCGCTTGTGTGTGTATGTGTGCGCGCACGTGTGTGTGTGTGTGTGTGTGTGTATCTCTGTGTGTGCGTGTGTGTGTGTGTGCGTGCGTGTGTGCGTGCGTGCGTGCGTGTGCGTGTGTGTGTGTGTGTGTGTGTGTGTAAGAATGCCAAAGAAGATGAACAAAATGTTTTGTTGCGTTGTCCTGCCTTTCAAAGATTTGCGAAATGAATTTATCCCCTCACCACCACCACCCCCCCCCCCCCACCTCATCCCCACTCCCAAAAACCTTTAAAAAAATTTTTTTTTTAAATCCCATGCCTGTTTCATGTTGTATTGGCTCCTGGCAAATCGAAGTGGAATAATATTGGAGAATGGTTTGCTTATATTTGAACCAAGCATTTAAAAGACGCATTGTATTACTCAGTGAAAGGCGTGCTGGATCACGTAATCAGGATGGATTAATGATCAGCTGTCATTTTATGCTATGTGATTGACTAATCATTCATTGTTTTGTTTAATCAAAAGTGTATTGTCAAAGTGTTGTACTCCCCCCCCCCCCCCCCCCCCCCCCACCCCCCGCCCCCTTCAGAAGAAAGGGCAGGGCTTATACTGAATAAAACTTCCGCTTCCTTTTTTCTCTGTGCATGCCGCGTGAAGGCTTGTCTGGTGGTGCTGGATGCAGGCTGACAGGGTGTACGGCTGAAGGCTTGTCTGGTGGTGCTGGATGCAGGCTTACAGGGTGTACGGCTGAAGGCTTGTCTGGTGGTAGTGGATGCAGGCTGACAGGGTGTGCGGCTGAAGGCTTGTCTAGTGGTAGTGGATGCAGGCTTACAGGGTGTACGGCTGAAGGCTTGTCTGGTGGTAGTGGATGCAGGCTGACAGGGTGTACGGCTGAAGGCTTGTCTGGTGGTACTGGATGCAGGCTTACAGGGTGCGCGGCTGAAGGCTTGTCTGGTGGTAGTGGATGCAGGCTTACAGGGTGCGCGGCTGAAGGCTTGTCTGGTGGTAGTGGATGCAGGCTTACAGGGTGTGCGGCTGAAGGCTTGTCTGGTGGTAGTGGATGCAGGCTCACAAGGTATGCGGCTGAAGGCTTGTCTGGTGGTACTGGAATCAGGCTCTCTCTCTTTTCCGGCTGTCACAGTCGTTCATGACTGATTTTGGATTTTTAGCGCATCGGCAAAAAACCTTCTGAGGCAGACGTTTTGATTGTAGTGCAGATGAATTGCTCACCACTCTGCGTATGACTTGTCTTCCTTGTAATTATGGCTGTCTTTTTCTCAGGCTCACACACCATATCAAACCGTGGTAAAGAAAAATAAAAGATATTTCGCACAAGATAACAATATTAAGAAGTATTATTTTTGCTAATGTTTATTAGACGAACAAAGGTAGTGTCATTAAATTATAGAAATAAAGAACAAGAGGCGTCTCTAAATGATACGACCGTTCACGAGAGAGAGAGAGAGAGAGAGAGAGAGAGAGAGAGAGAGAGAGAGAGCAGTGTATATCCACACAGAGAAAGAGAGAACAGGGAGAGGAACAGAAGGAGAGAGAGAGAGGGGGGGGGGGTGTAGAGAAGGAGAGGTAATCGTATCTAACAAATACAGCAGCATCAGAAATGAGAACCTTTTTCAAAGAGCGAAAGAATATCCAATCCCTTATCATTTTCAATGCCAATGAGGATCGGGTCGTTACATTGTTTCAATTAATCTGCATCTGTTTTGAGACAATATACAAAATCAGTCGACATCTGTCCCCCACCACCCCTCAAATTAAAAAAAAATGGACGGCATGAGGCGAATTAATAAAATCCACAGAGGTAGCGGTCGCTAAGACGATACAACGTATAAAGGAAAATACGGTTTAAAGCTGCCCCCAGATGTGATTTGCAGTTTGAAGCGCTGATGAATGTGGAACGAGATATCCTTATTTGTTCTGCTTCATAGGCATTGATTCCTTTGTTTTCCTCTCTCAATCATTTTTGGGATGAGACATTGTATCCTTTTAATTTCAGGGAAGCTGGACTCCACCGGTTCTGCCTCCGATTTTCTTCTACCTAACTTTCTGCACTCTGTCCTCCCTTCTGAGAGTTTCTGTGCACTTTTCCTCCACAGCAGTTTTGACAGGGGAAAAAGAGACATTAATCTGCAGTCTGGAGCCGCGAAAAGACGGTAGGTATTGGGTTTCTGTATCCGAAACGTCTCTCGCCCAACTGATAATCATTACGGTAGGATCGTTTTCGTACCGGCATTCTGATTGGCTGTGTCTATTGCACCTACGTCACTGAAATTCGGCAACACATTTTTTTTTTTTTTTTTTTTTTTTTTTTTTTTTTTTTTTTTGTTTATATCAACTTCGCTTTTTTTTTTAGGCACGTGAGTAGTTCGGGTTGTTGTTGTTGTTGGTTGGGTGGTTTGTTTGTGTTTGTTTGTTTTGTTTGTTTTCTGCGTTTCGCCTAGAGAAAACCAACGCTTATTGTTCGTAATGATCGGTCGAGCACAGTGCTGCCGTGTCAGACTCTTACCCAGGCCGAGATGTCCATGACCCTTTGATAGAGGCGTTCATAACTTGTCCAACCTTTTACTCTGCGAGTCCTGTGGTGTGGTCTTAGATTTGGAGTCGTGGACGCCCGTATAACCATGCAAGGTCAACCAGAAGTGCAAAGAGAGGATCTTGTCAGATTACGTAGTACAGTTGAGTCCTCTCCCTCCCCCCCCCCCCCCCCCCCCCCCCCCCTTCCCCCCTTCTTTGCCCCCTTCCCCTTTGTCCCTGCGCATCTCAGTCAAGGTTTCCGGAGACTGACTTTATGACTTGTGGTCGGACAAAGGGATTTGCAAGGGCGTGTTTCCTCTGCAAGGAAAAGAATAACTTAGGACTTTTGTTTTACCTCAGTAAAGCCAGCCAATCATCTCCAAGCCCTTTCTTCCCATCCAGTCTGAAACGTGGCTGGACACAGACAGCTGTTTCATTCCGCACAATTGCCTTGTTGAGCACTGCCCACTAAGGGAGAGCTAGACTGCATGTCTTACCCTTATTTGCTGCCACCGAAAAAAAAGAAGGGGCGGGGTGGGGAGGGGGAGGGGAGGCAGAACGGATATCGGGGCAGTCAGCTAGCGTGCTATTCATCCGATTCAAATGATGTTTTGATTCATTATCCGGAACAACCGGCGATGTTCGAGTTTCTTTTCTAAAGTTTTGACTAGATTTAGCTTTGATTTTGAGTCACAAAGGGAGGTGACAGCAGGCGGAAATTCAAACACATTTTAAAAGGTACTTGAAGTAACTCCGCCAGATAACATAGACAAACGAATTATCGGACCAAACACGACGCGTTTCGATCTCTTAGGTCTTCTTCAGACAAGATGAACAATACGCAGGACAACGAAAATGAAGAACGAGCAATCGCTTATCTTTGTCAATTTCGACCCAAGATGGCGTTGATTTAATGTCCCACTTGCGGCGAATTTGACCAGAAAAGCAATCGCTCGTTCTGCACTGTCGTTGTACTGAGGGTTGCTTATCTGTCAACGGCCATCTTGCGTTTTGAAAACAACAGCAACAACAATTAGCACGTCATAAAAATTTCGCCTTGGCTTAAGGCTGTGTCAGACCCAATTGACATTGACTAGAACACCAAGGTTACATCAAAATGTTGTCGTGCTCTGCATAGTTATGCGGGGATTGTCTCCAGTCGTGACAAGCTCCTACCATAACATTGTCAGTCTCCAAAATCTCTTGAAGTCGGAGTGTGGCTGCCCACGTGGCAGTTTAATCAAAAGCGGTCACACACGTGATGTTCTCATCATCCCTAGTTGATGCGTTTGTGCCATAGTGCTTCGGCTGTTCGGATGATCCCTGGAGTCTTTTAGCCAGGGTACGACGACAACAACAACAACAACAACAACAACAGCACGTCATAACCAGACACGAGCATTGGCGCACTGTCTTTCTTATTGTTTGAAAACCAAGATTCACCCAGTTCCGGCAGTCGAAGAGCAGTTGTAAAATATCCCTCCACTTTAAGAATGTGTTTTTTAGTATTTAGCGGGAAGTCCGTTTCTTTCTTTCTTGCCACCACGCTCTTCAGTGCTTCTTGAGAGACGTCCAGAGACGAGTTCCCCCTGAGTGACGTTAAGATCCGTGATCCCAGCTGTGTTTTGTTTGCTTGGAATTGTGCACCATTTCGGGCGAGAAGGCGAAGAGGAAATGGGGAGGGGGGGGGGGGGGGGGGGGGGGTAGGCTTTGGGACGGGGCGAGGGGAGGAGGGTCTTGGAATACTTGAAGATTTTGCTGTGTGGT
>JADBJO010003696.1:222500-227500 GCA_016801955.1 Conus betulinus | reverse complement strand
GGTCGCACAGTGTGATGAGAGAAACTGACGGTCAACCAAGGAATGCTGGCAAGTTATGGACGTTTCATTTGTTCTTAAGTTTATAAATGTGCAAATGTAATAGTGAAATATTGTCTTTCCTGGTTAAGTAAGAATCACTGAAGAACAGGGGATGCGATTTATGAGATTGTCTGTATGGTGTTTACATTGTTGTATGATACAGATAATTGTGTTGTGTAGTGACGGGTGGGGGCTCGGAGTCAAGTTAATAAAAAAGTGATTATTTTCTGTGAAAAATGTTATTGGTTTCCCGTCACCTTTGTGCGGGCCCGATGTGAGTGACAGAGTGCATGTGCCTATGCGAGAGCGCATTTTGGTTGTGAAAGCGTAAATACTTCTCTATAACCCCCCTGCATCCCTGCATATGATAATCATATTTCAATAACGAGGGGGAGCGTCGGAGACCCGTCACAAATTGGGGGCTCGTCCGGGATGAACATAAATGAGTCATAAGTGATTTTTGATTTCTGGGTTTTGTTCAATTGCTAAAGGATTTGAAATTGTCATAATTGTGGAAACCTAGATATTTTTTTTTTTTTACCGGGAAAGACGTTAGTCATGTGTTGATTGTTTTGATCTTTTTTTCATGACTGTGCCTTTTGTTTGAACTTGCTTGACTTGGTGTGCCGTTGAGATTTGATTGTGTGTAGCACAACTGTTTGATCGCTTTATTTAGGAGTGATCGTGTGGATCGCTTTATTTACGAGTGATCGTGTGTGGATCGCTTGTTTACTGTGGTTGTATTAGCTGGCTGATCGAGGGTTAGATAGCTTCAAAATGTCGACTGAAGAGGGTGCTGAGACAATGGGTCCGCTGAAAAAGATGGACCTCATAGAAGAAGGAAAAGCTTTAGGACTAAAGGGTCCGGAACTGAAGGCATATGTAGATGAGAACTGGCCCCGTGTAATCGAGGCTCAGAAAATACAAAGGGAAAAACAGAAAAAAGAAAAAAAAGAGAGAAAGAGAAAGAGAAAAAAAGAGAGAGAGAGAGAGAAGAAAGAGAAAAGAGAGAGAGAGAGAACGGAAAAGAGAAGAGAAAGAGAACGGGAAAAAAGAGAGAGAGAGAAAAGAGAGAAGAGGAAAAGAGAGAGAGAAAGAGAACGAGAAAGAGAGAGAGAGAAAGAGAGAGAGAGAGAGGGAAGAGAGAAAGAGAAAAAGAACGGGAAAAAGAGAGAAAAGAGAACGAGGAAAAAGAGAAAGAGAACGGGAAAAAAAACGGAAAGAAAGAGAACGGGAAAAAGAGAAAGAGAAAAAGAGAGAGAGAAAGAAAGAGAGGAAGAGAGAAAGAGAGGAAGAAGAGAAGAGAGAGAAAGAGAAGGGAAAGAGAGAGGAAAGAGAAAGAAGGAGATAAGGCAGTTTGAGTTAGAAAAATTAAAATTGGAGAAAGAACGGGACGTGGACGCAAAACCCCAAGCAAACTTTGCACCACATGTTAGTCCCTTGATCAATATGCCAAAGTTTGATGATAATCCGGACCATTTAGAGGATTTCATTTCGCAATTTGAAAGGATTGCCAAAGATCAGGGCTTACCCGAAGAACGGTGGGCCACAAATTTGTCCCGCGCTGCTGACACCCAAAGCTAGGGATGCTTTTTTTGCTTACCACCGGAAAAAAACAGATGGATTATGAGTCGGTGCGCGATGCTTTTTTTCAGAGGTACCAGGTAACCGCCGATAGATATAGGAAATTGTTCAGAGAAACTGTTCGTAAATCAGGTGAGACACACGTACAGTTCCTTTATCGGCTTAGGGCTCTCTTTGATAAATGGATTAGGTTAGGAACATCGAACAAACTTTTGAATCTTTGAGGGAGGAGATCGTTAAGGAGCAAATTCTCTCCACTTGTCGGAAGGATCTCACAGTATTCTTGGCAGAAAGAGAAATAGGAAGTTTAGAGGAGTTAGTGAAAGTTGCAGACAGGTATGAATCTGCCCATGATCAGCGTAATGGGGTGAAGGGATCGAACCAGTCGTCCCGTAATGCCCAGACCACACAGGCAGGGAGTGATTCGCCGACTCCCTACACAAAGGAGGCGAGACCACAGTTAGAAGCGGATTCGAAGTCCCGTGGCAACAGTGGGACTCAAGAGAATGTTAGAGTGAAACGCACATGTTTTAAATGTGGGGGAGAGGGTCATTCGCCAAGGACTGTAGCGGACTGCGAATACATTCAGTTGTTTGCCGTTGATACAATTCAACAGGAAGCAGAGTACCACCACCAACTACTAGGGCAGTAGTAAACGGGAAAGCCGGTGACCTGCTTGTTAGATACAGGATTGACTCTGGCGGCAATGGTAGAACCCGGTTTGTGAGAGACACAGACTACACAGGGGAAACCACCTGCGTGCGATATGCAGATGGAAGAATTAATCGGCTACCTTTTTGGCCCGTCAAAGTAGAGTCAGAGTTTAGGAGTACTCTCACTGCAGCAGTGCAAAAGAATCTTCCCTATCCAGCTTTGTTAGGGGGTAGGTACATCCTCCCAAAGCCTAACCAGGCTGCCAGTCAAGTAGGGAAAGCAAGGATAGTGCAGGGTAGGAACTCCTACAGGAAAGTAAACAGAAAGCAGGTGAAGTGCACAGGCGCCGCTGGCAGTAGAGCTAGCGCTGATCATGGTGTGCGTGGTGGTGGTGCAGTGGACAGTGGACCATGAAATAGGTAGTGGCGGTGCCGTGGGCCATGGAGGTGGCCGTAGTGGTGGTGGTGTGTCGTAAGGCATGGAGGTGGCCGTAGTGGCAGTGCTGTAGGCCATGGTGGTCGTAGTGGTGGTTCAAAAAGTTGTTGGCGTTGCCGTGGTAGTCAGAAATGTAGGAGCCACGGTGGCAGACCTCAGGGTCGGGGCCAAGAGGGACCACAGAGTAACTGGAACCGGCAGCTGGGCTGGAACCGGGGTGGCTGTAATAACGCATGGCAAGAAGGTCGAGGTGACCAGCCATCGTTAGAAACTGCCAAAGATAGTCGGCTCATAGGAGCAGATAAGCCAGTGTTGGAAAAAGGGAGAAGAAAATAACGCCCATAAAGCAGTGGGCATAGGCACTGAGTGGGATTCGAACCAAGGAAGCTCCACAGATAAAAAGAAAAATGGTTCTGATAAGATGAGTGAGGGATCATCTCTTAACATTTTGAAAAGGGGAGATGATCGTCGTCGCAGTGAATGGGCGCGACAGCCCAGTTCACGTGATCTTCGCACAACAGACCCTGAGGCAATGAAAGTCAAGGGGACTGAATGCAAGGAGAGATTTTGCCGAACAGGCTAGAAGAGGATCGCGCAGATTTTCACGCGCTCCTTTAAGGACTAAAATGTGTGAAAGGTGCGCTGACTCTCTTGTAAAGCCTGGAGTGCGCAAACTATCTGCCCCAGTACTATTGGCGAGCCACAAACGGCGGTCAAGATTGAGAGGGGCAGGAGTAGGTCAGGGTTGGAATAATGCTCCAGGGTGTTGCTGTTGTAGTGTGAACAACAGAAGTAGAACAATAGTAGGAGCAATGCCTTCAGGGTGTTGCCACTTTAAGTGTGAGTGGTAGCAGTGGGACAATAGTATGACCACTGCCTACGGGCTGCTGTTGTTGTGGCGTGAGCGATCATCCGTTACGGACAGCTACGGGGTAAATAATGTAGCTGCTAGTTGGGTGTACACACAACTGTGGTGACTCTGAAATACTGTTTTTCTTTTCTTTTGATTTTGATGGCCCATTGTGGGGCGCGGTTGAGCCTATATTCATGTGTTATTTTTCATTTTTTGATATATGTTTTTCAGTTTGATGTTGCTTTTGTTCATTGCCCTTTTATGGCGGGGATCAGTACGTACTCACGTGTTATGATTTATGATTTTTTCTGGTTGATATCTGTTTGCTCATGTTGTTTTGTTCACTGCTCGGTAAAGTGTGAAAATGTCCTTAAGTTGTGAAATCAGGATAAATGTTTGATTTGCATATTGTGTGTGAGACGTGTGAGCAGATTGTGGCCACACGCCTGAATTTGATTTTGATGTTACGTACGTTGGGGCACACGCCGCCTGAATTTGATTTCTGTTACGTGGATGGTGGCCACACCCCTGAATTTCTGAACTTGGGTGGCCAAATCATGATTGTGCTATTTTTAGAAGTGGCTGTGCTATTATTAGAAGTGGATGGAATGATTAATTAATATGTATGAACATGCTGATAGCTAACGCTATAGGGAGAGTTCTTGATTATATATGTGAGCCAGTTTAGAGTTAAAATGTTGTGCACAGTCGTTTATGACTGACCAAGAGTGATCTTTGGATTATCTGATTGATTTATTGGTTTTTTTAATTGGGTACATTATCCATGTTAGAGATGTTGATGGAAGTGATGTCTTGAAGCATAGGGGTAGTACTGTTATATCGACCCATGCAATTGAGTTTGTTTTTTCCCATCTGAGAACATTCGTCCTGGAGGAAATGTTGATTGGAACAACATTCTTAGGTACGGGGGTGTCATGAGTCGGCCGAATGTTCTCGAGAGCATTTAGGCAAATTAAGGGTAGTTTTGCTGTTGTTGAGAGCAAGTTCCTTGGGTTCTTCAAGTGTGCAAATTCAGGCATCACCAGAGGGGAATACCCCGAGTCGTTTACTGAAGGAGGGAGTTACTGGGAAGTGTTTCACATGTCCGAGGGGGATAGTGACAAGTAGTTGCCGACCTGCCGGTCCTGGCTAGAGAAGAGTGTCCACCATGAGACTGGCTATTAACTGGGTTGTCCAGCGGGGCTAAAAGGAAGGCAATCGTGTCAGGTGACCGTCACGGGTAGGCGACCGTCAGCCTGCAGGCAGAGTACAGCGACCCTTCAGTCGTTCTTCTTTTGAGGAATGAATGGAATGGAAGGCTTCGCCTATTGAGTGGTTTGCACCTTGTTGTCTGTAGAGGTAGCAAATACTTTAAAGCATCAGTCCTGGCTGGTAGAGAAGTCCAGGCTGTTAGTATAATGGGTAGCTAGCTTTG
>JADBJO010003696.1:210000-215000 GCA_016801955.1 Conus betulinus | reverse complement strand
TCCATTTTCTTGGGAGGATTTATTACATTTCAGCGTGAGCGGTATTCGGAGTTGTTCGGTCATTTGTCACCGTTTGGGCTGTCCTGTTTTTGTTGTTGTTGTTGTTGTTGTTGTTGAAGCTGCTTTATTACTCTGCACAGCATGGCTTCAGAGAAAGTTATTGGTGTTTGTTTGTTTGTTTTTCTGTATGTCTGTACGTAGCTCAAAACAAGTAAACTTCACCATCTTCTTTCATCATCATCATCATCATCATCATCATCATCATCATCATCATCATCATCATCATCATCATCGTCGTCGTCGTCATCATCATCACGATCATCATCATCATCATCATCATCATCATCAGCAGCAGCAGCAGCAGCAGCAGCAGCAGCAGCAGCAACAGCAGCAGCAGCAGCACCACCACCACACCACCACCACCATCATCATCATCATCATCATCATCATCATCAGTAACAGCAGCAGCAGCAGCAGTAGCAGCAGCAGCAGCAGCACCACCACACCACCACCACCACCACACCACCACCACCACCATCATCATCATCACCATCACATCATCATCATCAGCAGCAGCAGCAGCAGCAGCAGTAGCAGCAGCAGCAGCAGCAGCAGCAGCAGCAGCAGCAGCAGCAGTAGAAGCAGCAGCAGCAGCAGCAGCACCACCACCACCATCATCATTACCATCATCACTGTCAACGAACTTACAGGCATGGTCTTGGAGGCTGGTAGGTCCTTCTCCCTTTTGATCTTATCTGTCTTAGACGGGGTTTAGAGAGTGTGGCAAAGTGCTGGGATCACCACAGCGACCTTTTAAATCACCCTGCCCCCCTTCTCTCTCCCCCTTGTGAAAGTGTCTCTCCTCTCTGTTCGTCCGTCTGTCTGTCTGGCTTTACGTCCGTCTGTTTGATTGTCTCCCTGTCTGTCTGTCTCTGTCTCTCTGTCTCTCCTTCTCTGTCTGTCTGTCCGTCTCCGTCTGTGTCTGTCTGTCTGTCTGTCTGTCTGTCTGTCTCTTTCTCCCTCTCCGAAAGCAAGGACAGACTCGTTTATCTCTCTAAATTAAAAAAACAAAAGATTCGAGATTAAAAAGAGCAAAACCAGGAAACATAAAGACAAAAACAAGCACCGAACAAACACAAGGGGGGAAAACCCCCTAAACCGTGCAGACAACCACAGAAAGTCTCAACAGCATGCTGAAAACAAACCCACTGCGCCACAGGGGATCCACGATCACACTGTTTCCGAACTGCACAAATGAGTTTTTTTTTTTGTTTACTGTTCCAGTGTTCATCGTTGGCACTGAAAACAAAACAGCAGCAACAACAAAAACAACAACGACAATAACAAAACAACAACAAAACAACAATAACAAAACAACAATGACAACAGCAAAACAACAACAAAACAACAATAACAAAACAACAACAACAACAACAACGGAAACAACAACAACACACAACGACAACAACACAACGACAACAACAACCTCTACAACAACACCCCCCCCTCCCCCCCCCCCCCCCCCCCCCCCCCCCCCCCCCCCCCCCCCCCCCCCCGAGAAAAGGTGCAGATGTTCAGGGTTATTAGTGGATGAGGGAGGATTGTGGAAGAGGACAAGACGTGCATGGACGAAGGGAGGAGGTTGGGGAAGGGAGAGAATTCGTTCAAAATACCACAAAGTGGAAGAGGAAGACCTGCAGCAAGAGGGGAGGTAATCCAAAGGCAATACTGTGGCGTTTTTCAGATTTGTTGTTGTTGTTGTTGTTGCCGTTGTTAATATTGGATGGACGTTTGACATTTGAGTTTTTGGTGTGATTCTGATCACACACAGTCTTTAGAGGACTGTCACTGGAGAAAGAAAAAAAAAAACTGCCGTACACACAAATTCAAGAAAACATCAAACTCAAAAAATACAACCACAATGATATATGCCAACACAGACAATAATTCAAATCGACCTGTGACGTCATTGTTCAAACCGTTCACGGTTTTTTTTATCTATAAAGCTAAACCAGTTTAACACCACCAGCTATTTGATTTTAATTTGTTTGCCCCCAGCTTAGAATAAAAGCGTGTAGATTCATCAAAAACATGATAGCACTAAACAAAAACATACACAAACAAAGGATTTACGGGCAAACAGACACCATAGAATTGACAGCTAGAGTCGTTTCCCTTTTTTCTTTCTGCGTACGCAGGCTGATATTCCTGCGGACACTGCCTGTATAGACAGGCAGTGGAGTTTTGTGTGTATGGCCGTTTTTTTTTAATCTCGCCATTAAGGCAGCCACACTCCATCTTCGGGGAAGACAGCTAGAGTCGAATCTGTACAGGTTTTATAGTCTCACCGTGTTGATGACAGATCTTAAGACTAGCACCCTGGAAAAGTGTAAAGAGTTTATAGAGCAGAGACATGGGAACGGATTACACACACACACACACACACACACACACACACACACACACACACACACACACACACACACCCACACACACACACAGACCCAGAGAGAGAGAGAGAGAGAGAGAGAGAGAGAGAGAGGAGAGAGAGAGAGAGAGAGATGAGAGAGAGAGAGGAGTCTTGTCTCCCATCATGGGGTCATGCCATTGGTCCCAAAGGTCATTGGTCCCAAGGTCCACTGGTCCCAAGGTCCGTTGGTCCCAAGGTCCGTTGGTCCCAAGGTCCATATAAATCTGTGAAATATATAACGGACCTTGGGACCAACAGACCTTGGGACCAACGAACCTTGGGACCAATGTCACGCCCCCCCCCCCCCCCCCCCCCCCATCATCACATCGTGTTTTTTATTCCCTCCTCATTAACTTTGCTTTGTCCACCTTTATGTCCTCAGTCTCCTATCTACCTCCCTCTCCCTTTTCTCTCCCCCCTTCTCCTCCCCCCTTTCTGTTGTTTCGCTAATATGTTTGAACGAATGAGATCATGAGATCTGATCCGATTACCTACGGTGTGTTCTATTTTACAACACGTCTGTCACGTTCACATGAACCCAACCCCCCCCCCCCCCCCCCCCCCCCCCCCCACTTCCACACTTAACAGAAAGAAGCATTCACAGCCTGTCTTCGTGCGCGCACACACACGCACGCACGCACGCACGCACGCACGCACGCACGCACGCACGTTTGTGTGTGTGTGGTGTGTGTGTGTGTGTGTGTGTGTATGCGCGTGCGCGCGCGCGCGTGAGTGCGTGTGTGTGTGGACACGTGCTTGGAATCCTGCTTTCCTCTAAAAGCCCTGGTCTCCTTTACAATCACCTTTCAAACAGAACCAGCCAGCAGAGAGCGTTGCTGTACAAGAGTTACGATCCAAGAGCCAGTGGACACACTACAGGGGCACTTGCTTTGTTGTTGTGTTTCTGATTCACACTCCCAGTGCGTGCGTTTCAGACCAAGAGCTCCAGGCCCTGTGGAAAAAAAAAACAGAGACAGAGTTAGTATCCCTGGTTAAGAGGAGAGAGAGAGAGAGAGAGAGAGAGAGAGAGAGAGAGAGAGAGAGAGAGAGAGAGAGAGAGAGAGAGTTTTCTTTCGCTCTCGTCCTCTGCCCTATCACCACCCTCATCCCATCCCCATCCCTCTCTGTTCTTCGTGTTCACACTTTGTGCCCATCATCTGTTCTGTATCTTCTCAACACCCCTCCTCCTCTCTCTCTCTCTCTCTCTCTCTCTCTCTCTCTCTCCTCTCTCTCTCTCTCTCTCTCTCTCTCTCTCTCTTTCTCTGTATCTCCCTGTTTCTGTCTATCTGTCTGTCTGTCTGTCACTGTTTCAATGTCAATGTCTCTGTCTGTCTGTCTGTCTGTCTTTTTTTTTTTTCCATCTCCCACTATATATTTCTGTCTACCTGTTGGTTGGTCTTGCGTACCCTTATGACATGTCAGATGTATTACTTTCATGCATATGCTATTTCAGTCGAGAAGGAACGGCAAGGAAGGAAAACGTCTCTCTCTCTGTCTCTCTGTCTCTGTCTCTCTCTCTCGCTCTCTCGCTCTCTCTCTCTCTCTCTCTCTCTCTCTCTCTCTCTCTCTCTCTCTCTCTCTCCCGATGCTGATCAATTGGTGAAATCCGACGAAGCCTTAATTTTGTCGCACACCACCTCAAACAAGATATGCCTCCGGCCATATCTGTATTTCGCCAAATGTTTCAAGGCCTTCACAGTGTTTTTTTTTTTTTTTTTTTTTTCAGTTCCAGACCATGCCTGAAGTCAAGATGTTGACATTCCTTGATAACAGTGCACCGATGTCTGTCACAGCTTGCGTTGGATCCATTCCGACCAAGCCTCTGTCTGTGTCTTTAAGTTCTTTGGTTTCAACGAACGGGCAAGCAACGAAACCTGTCTCTTTGTCTTTCTGTGTTGTACACTCACGATGCGTGCTGCGACATGGAGAGTTCCAGCCCTCGTGGTAAAATAATAATAATAATAATATAATAATAATAATAAATACTTACATAGCGACTAGTCTCGGCTAGAGCCCAAGCTCTAAGTGCTTTACAATCCACACTCGTTTACACAACGGGCTGCCTACCTGGGTAGTGCCGACTGAAGAGCTGCCAGCTGGAGCTTCATTCAGTCGTTTCCCGTGTCATCCAGTCAGTATCGTTCAATATCATTCACTCAGTTTTCCTCATTTCCTTCATTCTTTCCATTTCTAACGCAGGGTGCATGCTATGTGCAACATGTCATCCATACCAACGGCCAAACTGGCCTACTCTTCCGAAAGTGGTGATGGGATTTTACCTGTGTGCAAGATGTTATGTGCGCGTTCACATACGAACCTCGGTTTATGGTCTCATTCGAAGGACTGTATGGGAAATGGAGTCAGAACCAATGTTAACTCCGAGGGAAAAATTCCCCTGTACCGAAACGGCCCGGCGGAGATTCGAACCCGTAACCCCAGGATCACTAAGATTACGAGTCCGGGCGTTCTACCAACTGAGCTATTCCGGCTCCCAAACAGAGTGACCTGGAGAAAGAAGACCAAAAGGAAC
>JADBJO010003696.1:200000-205000 GCA_016801955.1 Conus betulinus | reverse complement strand
TCTCTCTCTCTCTCTCTCTCTCTCTCTCGCTCTCTGTCCTCTCTGTTGAGCATAAAATAAGATCAAAGTGAACCAGTTGCTGTGGCAAAGTGGATAACGTTGCGGACTCCTTGTTGGAGGGTCGTAGGTTCGAATCCCATCACAACCCATCTACTTTTGGGATTTTTCAGTCGTCCCGACTGTCTATATTATGAGTTGAATTTGCTTTGGGCTCAACAGGGAAGACTGGGGATGCACAGCAGAGTTACATTCACTGATCGCATGCGTTTCTGAGAATGTTCCTCTGATTTCCTGAGCAACGCTGCAGGTGTCTGTATCTCTTGGGTCTGGTAGAGCCTGGATCTATTTTGAAGAGAAGAGTAGATTACAGTCACTTCATGTGTTTTACAGTCTCGGAATGGAAACCCGTGGTGTTATTGTCGCCCTCATCGACCTGCATATGAAGTATGTCCAATTCTGCTGGCCTTCAAGGCCTTCTGCCGTTCCGACCTTAGTGTTTGATCCCCTCTCCATGTCTATGCCCTTAGTGAGGTTCCTTAGTGGTCACTAGCATCTTCAAATTCATGAGGACTGTCGTTGGACGGGCGTTCTCCACAGAACAGCTCACTCATGATCGTTTCGTGACTACACAATTGTTGTCGTCAGTATGGGGCTAAGTGGGTGGTATCCTTTGCACGCTGGATCAGACCAGACACAACTGAACGTCATCGAAGTCACTCCACAGCAGTGCAGTGTCTCCTCTGGCGGGTTGCCTCATGAAGACTTGACTATGACTGCCTGCTCCCTGAGGACGGTTGGTGTTGGGGCTGTGGTGGGACAACTCAGGCTGTGGCTGTGAATGGGGCACTGAAAAAAAAAAAAAAACAGCATTGGTAAAACGCCACCAGAGTAGTACAGAGGATGAAATGGGGAAAAGAAATGGGTTGTATGCTGTGTCAAGGCATTACTTCCCGAGGGAACTGTACCTCCAGCCAGGTCCAGATTCCACGAAGTCAAACCCTCCACACTGCGTTTTCAGGTTCCAGACCCGCGCTTCTGCTCCAACTCTCAACACACCGGCACTGCACTGTGATCCTTCCCAGCCCACCTTCAGACCTGTCTGACCAGGCCTCTGACGATGTCCCCAAGAGACCCCTCATTCAGTGGACAGGCGGGGAGACCTGCCTCATCGTCTTCTCTGTTTGACATTCGTGATTTATGCATGCTGCAGGACAAAGAATTCCATCCCCTTTTGTCAAAAACAAACAGACAAAAAAAAGAGAGAGTAATCCCCCGTAACAGAAACAGGTATTACACGCAAGGAACACCTCGCTGACATTAATACAACAGGGACAAACCAGTAGCCAAGCACTTCAACCTCCCCAGCCATTCTGCACACACAATGCAAAAAACTTGGCACCAGAAATCCAGCTGGTATCAATGAAAAAGCGTAGCAATTCTTTGTAATTTTTTTTTTTTTTTTTTTTTGTGCCAATTCAGGTGGACAATGGTCTATTTTCCCTTTCCCTTTCCCCTTTGTGCATGGTTGGTCTGCATCAGTGGCCTCTTCGTGACCATAGAGCCTAGCGCCTACTGGGATGATCGTTTGAGAGCCTATATCTTTTGCCAGGAGTTTTCTGAGTAGGGTTAGCTCCCCAGTCTCCTGTCTTTTTTTTTTTTTTTTTTTATTTCCTTTTATTATTATTATTTTTTTTTTTTTTTCCTCTCCATCCTACCCTCCCCCCCTAGCCCCCTTCCCCCTTCTTTCCCCCCCCCCCCCCCCCTCCTCTCTCTTCTCTTTCCCCCTTTTCTTTTTTTTTTTTTTTTTTTTTTTTTTTTTTTCTCCCCCCCCTTCTCCCCCTTCTACCCCCCCCTTCCCCTACCCCCTTCCCCTCTCGCTCTCTTCCCTCCTCTGTCCTTTTTCCCTTTCAGTCGTCTCCCCCGTAGGGCTCCTTCTTCTTGTGTTCCTTCTCTTTACTTTCCTCCTTACTTCCTGTCTCTCCCCCCTTTTGTTCTTGTCGCCCCCTTAGTAGGACCCTCTACGGGACCTCCTGAGGCTTCTCTTCCTCCTTCTCCCCCCCGTAGCACTTCTCTCAGGTATCTCTCCTTTAGGGCCCTCATACGGGTCCTCTCTTTTCGTCTCTTCTTTCTTTCTTTCTCCTCCCCCCCCCCCCCCTCCCCTCCCACCCCATCCTCCCCCCCCCCCCCCCCCCCCCCCCCCCCTCCACCTTTTTTTTTTTTTTTTTTTTTTTGTCATTGGGAGTGTTGTTAGCGCCTCTCATCATGACCTCATATCTATCTTTTGCGTTAATGCTCTTATTTTTGCCTTTTTCTGTTGCGCCACCATAGCACCACCTACCTCCCTATTCTTTACCCAAATGTTTTAATGTATGCCTTGTTTGTACATTTACTCATTTACTCTCCATTGTACCCCCCCCCCCCCCCCCCCCCCCCCCCCCCCCCCCCCCCCCGTTTTTTTTTTTTTTTTTGTGTGGTGTGTGTGTGTACGTGTGTGTGTGTGTGTGGCGTGTGTGTGTGTGTGTGTGTGTGTGTGTGTGTGTGTGTGTGTGTGTGTGTGTGTGTGTGTGTGTGTGTGTGTGTGTGTGTGTGTGTGTGTGTGGTGCCTGCGCGCGCAAGAGTTTTTTTCATGGGGGGGGGGGGGGGGGGGGGGGGGGCGGGCCCTGCAGCTCCTAGCTGCGTCTGGCTAGGGTTTTTTTTTTTCTCGGGGTTCTCCCGTTTTCCCTCTCACCCCTTGGTGCTTGGGTAGGGCAACCTACCCTAGGGTCAGACTTGGGTCGGGTGCTTTAGGCGGCTGACCCCCTTCTCTCCCCCCCCCCCCCCCCCCCCCCCCCCCCCCCCCCCGTGTCATTTACGATGCTTTTTGGTGCATATTGTATTTTCATTTATTGTGTTCTCTCTTGTTCATTTCTTTCATATGCACACACCCACTACACACACAACACACACCCCCCCCCCCCCCCCCCCCCCCCTCCTCTCCTTCCCCTCCCTGTCCTCTCTCTCTCTCTCTCTCTCTCTCCTCCTCTCTCTTTCTCTCTTTCCTCTCTCTCTCTCTCTCTCTCTCTCTCTCTCTCTCTCTCTCTCTCTCTCTCTCTCTCTCCCTCCCCTCTCTCTCTCTCTCTCTCTCTCTCTCTCTCTCCTCTCTCCTCCTCGCTTCACTCTACCCTCTTTCCTCGTGCCATCTTCCTCGAACACTACTCACCCTCTCTCCCACTGCCCCTCTTTCAACTTCATTCACCACTTTGGCTCACAAGGGGAGTATTGTGCATGTTAATGTCTGTACTGTTTTCATTGTTTTGTCGCTGAGGAAGGCTTATGCCGAAAATTTCTTGTCTTGTTTTGTGTCGTGCTTTCATTTGCCTTTGTGTCTATCTATCTATCTATCTATCTCTGTGAATGCATGCTTTGCATAGGCATATATACATCGCCTTAGCATAGTTTATATATACGTTTCCTGTCGTATCGGTAGTGTATGTGTTGTTTGTTGTATCGTGTATGTGTTGTTTGTTGTTTCAGCGTTATCAAAATTACCTCTCGTATAGGGGGCATATACATCACCTGTCGTATAAGCGGTTCTACTGTATTCATTTGTTTATGGATGCTGAAAGGTCTATCCAAACTTTTAGCTGTTTCAAACGGCTTTGACCACACACGAACCGTCCGACCTGGTCTCTCCTCTTCAACCATGATTATTACTTTCTTTTTTTTTTTCTGCGTACGCAGGCTGATACTCCTGCGGGCACTCCTTGTATGGACAGGCAAGTATTAATCCCATCTACCCAACAAAGGGAGTGAAGTTTTGTGTGTATGACCGTTTTTTTTTTTTATCCGCCATTAACGTAGCCATGCTTCAACTTCGTGGAAGGTGCATGCTATGTGTAACGTGTCATCCATACCAACGGCCCAAACTGGCCTCTCTTCCGAAAGTTGGTGATGGGATTTTACGTGTGTGCAAGATATTATGCGTGCGTTTCACACACGAAACCTCGGTTTATAGCCTCATTCGAAGGAATGTACGGGAAATGGAGTCAGAACCAATGTTAACTCCGAGGAAAAAATCCCCTTGTCCCGAAACAGCCCGGCGGAGATTCGAACCCGTAACCCCAGGATCACGAGTCCGGAGCTCTACCAACTGGGCTATACCGGCCCCTTTCTATTACGACTCATGTAGCAGGGCCTTAAGATAGAATAGAACGGAGGAAGAGGGAGGACAGGGAGGGAGCAGGAGGCTGGGGGAAGGGGAATCATTGTTAGAGTGGGCGAGAGGTGAGGTGGAGGGGAGAGGGGGGAAAACATAGGCTGAGATTGATGTTGAAATTGGCACTTGATGACATTCCTTGTTCATCCATTGTGCTGGCGGATTTATTGCATTTCAGCGTGAGCCGTTTTCTGGGGGTTGGTTTGTTTATCACGATTAGGCTGTGCTGGATTAAAAAAAAAAACAACAACAAAAAAACAATAACTGCTTTGTTACCGTGCACGCAGACATGCTGCAAAATTGTAGCTCTGTGCATGCCTGCCTATCTGCCTGTCTGTCTATCTGTCTGCCTATCTGCCTGCCTGCCCGCCTGTATGTCTCTCTGTCTGTCTTTGTCTGTCTGTCTGACTGTCTGTCTCTCTTCCCATGTCTGATTCAGGAATGGAAATACTGATGCCTGTTTCTTTTTGTTTGTCCGTCTCTCTTTCTCTCTCTCTATCTCTCTCTCTATCTGTCTCTCTCTCTCTCATTCTCTCTCTCTCTCTCTCTCTCTCTCTGTGTCTGTCTGTCTGTCTGTATGTCTGTCTCTCTGTTAAAAAGAAACTGTCGTGATGGGAAATGTTGATTCCTCCTCATGCAAAAGTTTAAGATGAAATATAACACACACACACACACACACACACACACACACACACACACACACACACACACATGCACACGACAGCTATGCATGTCTTTGTCGTTGACTGTCAGTGTCAATGTTCATTGCTGGCACTGAACAACCCTCTCAACTACCTGTCCTCTC
>JADBJO010003696.1:182500-187500 GCA_016801955.1 Conus betulinus | reverse complement strand
ATACCTGGTTGTATTAGCGAAGAGTGTGGAATGGAAAACTGTATTGCAGATACCACGATTGTATTAGCGAAGAGTGTGGAATGGAAAGCTGTATTGCAGATACCACGATGTATTAGCGAAAGAGTGTGAAATGGAAAGCTGTATTGCAGATACCACGATTGTATTAGCGAAGAGTGTGGAATGGAAAGCTGTATTGCAGATACCATGACTGTATTAGCGAAGAGTGTGATATGGAAAGCTGTATTGCGGATTCCCTGACTGCATTAGCGAAGAGTGTGGAATGGAAAGCTGTATTGCAGATACCACCATTGTATTAGTGAAGAGTGTGATATGGAAAGCCTTATTGCAGATACTATGGTTGTATTAGCGAAGAGTGTGATATGGAAAGCAGATACCTGGTTGTATTAGTGAAGAGTGTGATATGGAAATGTGTATTGCAGATACCTGGTTGTATTAGCGAAGAGTGTGGGATGGAAAGCTGTATTGCAGATACCATGGTTGTATTAGCGAAGGGTGTCGAATGGAAAGCTGTATTGCAGATACCATGGGTGTGTTAGCGAAGGGTGTCGAATGGAAAGCTGTATTGCAGATACCATGGGTGTGTTAGCGAAGGGTGTGTCGAATGGAAAGCTGTATTGCAGATACCATGGGTGTGTTAGCGAAGGGTTCGGTATGGAAGGCTGTATTGCACGGGACTGTTGTTTTCCTTCCTGGTCTGTTGCTCTTGGTATTGAAATTAGTGGAGACTGGTTTGGAAGGAAAACCAAACACTCTTTTGATATCACTCTGTGTGTGTGTGTGTGTGTGTGTGTGTGTGTGTGTGTGTGTGTGTGTGTGTGTGTGTGTGTGTGTGTGTGTGTGTGTGTGTGTGTGTGTGTGTGTGTGTGCGCACGCGCGCGCGCGTGTGTGTGTAGCATGTGTGTGTGTGTGTGTGTGTGTGTGTGTGTGTGTGTGTGTGTGTGTTTACCGATGAGATCACTTTGTTCTTGGAAGATAGGTGTAAAGTCAAAATGACATTTGATACATGTATGTTTTTTTGTACGCTGTGTTGTCTGGGTACAAATATATTATTAGAAATATGTCTGGGTACATGCACAAGACAGAAGCTGTGTGAAATGTCTGGGTACGCTGTGTGAAATGTCTGGGTACGCTGTGTGAAATGTCTGGGTACGCTGTGGAAATACGCTGTGGGAAATGTCTGGGTACGCTGTGGAAATGTCTGGTACGCTGTGTGGTACGCTGTGTGAATGTCTGGGTACGCTGTGTGAAATGTCTGGGTACGCTTTGTGAAATGTCTGGGTACGTTGTGTACAATGTCTGGGTACGCTGTGTTAAATGTCTGGGTACGGGTGCCTGATCTCAGGTTGGTTCAGCAGCCTTTTCAATTTGGTTCGGCACCCAAAATTTACTGTGCTGCAGTATGCGATACATGGGTCTTTCACGAGCTGTTTGTTGACTGTTTGGAAAACGTCTTTTTTTTAACGTCTGATACCAAAGGTACGGTGGAAACAGTTTAGGAAAGACAGTATACAATTAACTTCCTTGGAGGAAGAACCTTCATACGTATGGATTAACTATGACGCAGAAACAATATTGCCTTATCGTACAACAAAGAGAGATTATATATATATATATATTCTGATTTTAAAACGTTTAGAGCAAATTACTTGAAACTGTAATGCAGAAACAATGGTGTTTTATCGTACAACAAAGAGACATTAACATATTCTGATTTTAAAACGTTTAGAGCAAATTACTTGAAAGTGATTAGTTTAGAGACAGTAATACTGTAATGTGTTCAACAGATCGAAGGTGAAATAGGGGACTCCCCTCCGGTGCCGCTGAGACGCGATGCACTGAACTTGGCACTTCGACAATTCCTCCATCAATCTATACAGAAAAAGAAGAGAAACTGCCCTTCAGCAAGCTAATGCAGAAACAGCCCTTTAACAAGCTAATGCAGACAGGAAAAAAAAAAAGGTTTAGATTGTATTTAATAAAAACGCGTTTTCTGAACTGCTCGGTATGAATTTTGGTTCATTAACGTCAACATTACACTTTCAAAATGGCACTAGAACGTTAAGAGAACTTCACAGGAAAATAAAAACCTTTATATAGCAACACAATCATGTAGGCTCTACCCCCCAATAACATATTGAACAATGCTGGCAGTATACAGACGACTCGGAGCATATTTTCAGATAAGATCGATTTCCGGAACTTTGTTGTATAATTCCAGAAACTTACAAGAATTACAGAGGTTTGTTCAGGGTAAGATATGTAGATCTTGGATTCAGATTTTTGTCCAGTTATCATCGTGATGACGGTGGAATTGTTCGGCTTTACTTGTTTTCCCTCACTACTAATTCAGACAACATATTCTCTACCTATGTAGTGTACTATCCATGTATCGATCTATGTATCTGTCTCAGTATCTCAGAGAGACTGGCACCAGATCAGTTGCATGAGAAGGGGTGGGGGTTGGAGGGGGGAGTGGGGGGGGGGGTGCGGGAAATTTTCCAAAGGGAAATCTTGTGCCCCCCCCCCCCCCCCCCCAGGGGTGGAAGGGGAAAACGAGCTAAAAAATGCAGGTTTTGGGCAGCTAATTTGACCCCCCCACCCCCACCCCCCCCCCCCCCCCCTCCTCCAACCTCGTACGGTTCCTGGCTCACCAACCTTTATCATTATAAAGAAAAATCTCTGAACTTAGCGACGATCGACCATCGCGCTTTCGATATATAGTACCCTGAACGGGAAGGAAAGAGAAAGACAGACCGGATATCCGTCCTCTACAGATGCGCCTTGAAAAAACCCCTGGCGATCGCGATTAAGCGAGAGGCGTTACCATGGGTACCAGTACGGTACACCACAGTCGAAGGATTGTGCAAGCCTCGTCTCACACCTGTCAACATCTACGGTTCAACTTGAATGTGTGTCTGCCCTGTCAACATCTACGGTTCAACTTGAATGTGTGTCTGCCCTGTCAACATCTACGGTTCAACTTGAATGTGTGTCTGCCCTGTCAACATCTACGGTTCAACTTGAATGTGTGTCTGCCCTGTCAACATCTACGGTTCAACTTGAATGTGTGTCTGCCCTGTCAACATCTACGGTTCAATTTGAATGTGTGTCTGTTCTTGTAACATCTACGGTTCAACTTGAATGTGTGTCTGATCTGTCAACATCTACGGTTCAACTTGAATGTGTGTCTGTTCTGTCAACATCTACGGTTCAACTTGAATGTGTGTCTGTTCTCTTCTTTACAATAACTAGCGTACGACAGTGCAGTTTATATACCTGTCAGCATCTACGGTTCAACTTGAATGTGTGTCTGCTTTTTTTTTTTCTTTACAATGACTAGCATACGAGAGTGCAGTTTACACTTTGGCTTATCGATGGCATAGTGATACAATACATGCCTCAACGTTTGCAATGATGCGTTTTAATTCTGTGACTACCACAGCGCCTACACGTTATTTTACTGTTTCACTCAATCATACTCATTTCAAAGTTCCTTTAAGTCAGAGTTTATTCTGTTTTCCTGTTAAATGTTTTACCCACAGGTCTGAACGAAGTGAGCCTATGTAAACTGATTTTGATTGGTGTATTGTTGTGTGTGTGTGTGTGTGTGTGTGTGTGTGTGTGTGTGTGCGTGTGTGTGTGTGTGTGTGTGTGTGTGTGTGTGTGTGTGTGTGTGTGTTGGTGAACATTAACACTGGTGTTTTCTCTGCAATAACAAATGCTAACATTACCAAACTCGATATAAGAATAAATGTTATAAAGCACTCCCCTGTCTGAAGATGTCACGAAAGCGTCATGATCACAAATCTGTGACGAACATATCTAGTTGCATTTTCATTTTTTTTTTAAGTATTGCAGAAAATACATTGAATTTTTTAATCACTACCAATCATTTCACTACTGTAAAATGACATTTCTTACAAATATTGTTTTGATTTTTAAGCAACAGTTTGTCAAAGTCTGACTACTGGTTTCTGTTCCTTTGGGTTTAATTCTACAGGACGTTCCTCTTTCTTTCACGTACTTATTTTGCTGATATTTTGATACCAGCACCTGTAAACGACTTCACCGGCAGAAAATATGAAAAAAACAGGTTGACTCGCAACAACGATGCACGGCAACAGCAGCCAGGGTGTTGGAGAAAGACTGAGGAAACGTCACGACTTATATTGATAATAAGGCACGTGACGACTGTTCAAGGAAACTAATCGGCTTACGGTTTCGAGCTTGGCTTCAGAGCAATGTATTTTCTGATTGGTTACACTTCTCAAAGCGTTAACCACCAAGCACGGGAATTGACGTGAAAATGAAATGAAGAACTCCATGTGAGTTTTATTGGATGGATCTGCAAAAATGGTCAGTAGTGTGATGGATGGTGGATTTGCATTGATCTATTGGGAGAGAGTTCATGCCTCGAAGCTTTGACTATGATCCAGCAGAGGAGCACTGAAGGATAATAGCAGGCTCACCCGTGCAGGAAATTGAAGTAGAGAAAGCAAATATCAACCTGCTATAGTTGGAATCATTAGGCGTTTTTTTCGTTTTACATACACGATTCAACTTCAACGAAAAATATTTCCTTTTATCCCAGCACAACAAGGGAAGCCTGCAAACGTTGTACATGCGCACGGTCTGACGAACATATATAGTTGTATTTTCAGTATTCAAAAAAAATAAAAATCTTAATCACTGAAAATTATTGTATACTGTAAGACGACAAATGAAATTTCATCCAAAAAAAAAAAAAATGAATTTAAAGCAACTGTTATCAAGGTCAGACTATGTGTTTCTGTTTCCCTGAATTAATCCAATAGGACCTTCTCTTTCTTTCCTACACTTATTTTTGCTGATGTTTTGATATCAGCATTTACGAACGATTTCGACAGTAGAAAATATCAAAAGCAGGTTGACTTGCAACACCCATAGACCTAACTGAAACCAGGATGTTTGAGAGAGACTGAGGAGAGAGCATGGCTGAT